>OY735229.1:39589825-39727325 GCA_963457665.1 Thysanoteuthis rhombus
AGGTTGGATCAGAAGCATTGTTCCCTTCAAGCTGTGAGCGATTTCGTGGTCGGACAGGTTTTGCAACCGCTCCACAAAGCGAATGAAGGTACATACAAAGGATTTCAAATTCTGTAGACAGTTTACCGAGATTTCTAAATTTTTTTTACCGAGATTGATCCCATATATCGGATTCAAAACTCATGCTTTTGTTGCTGGAAAACGGTCGATTTAGAGGTAAGGTTTGCTCGCTTCAAAATAATTAGTCTCGACCGGGATACTTATGGAAAGAAGATTGACTCTTGCCTAAAAGACAAGAATCATATAAAGTGTTATGAACCATGATGACTTTAATCTCATTGATTTACCCTTTTCTGTTCCGAGATGAAAACACTTAACAAAGGAAAAAAGGTTACGTGTTGTGATGCTTGAACATTGTCATTTTTGAAATTTGTACGACGAGAAATCTGTTGGGATGTCCGTTCCTGATAACGATTCATTTGAATATTTAAAAATATATATATATATATAGTAAACGTGATGAAAGATCTTATTTTCTTAACTCGATTGCCAGTCGAGAAAGCTGCAAAACTTATTTGTCCGCGAGACAGTTGACCTGACTGAGTTGAGCGATCGACTTTAATTTTACTGGCTGGTATACCCAGTAAAGTCGAGAGTCTGCTTTAGTTAATAATAATAATAATAATAATAATAATAATAATAATAATAATAATAATAATAATAATGATGATGATAATAATAATAATAATAATAATAATAATAACAATAAGAAGAAGAAGAAGAAGAAGAAGAAGAAGAAGAAGAAGAAAAAGAAGAAGAAAAAGAAGAACGTAAATTTTGATGGGATATTGAAATTCAAACTGGCCACACGAAGCCAGAAAACCAAATGTAGTTATCGTAAACGAGGAGAGGAAAATTGTTTGATAATGCATCCCACTACCCCAGCGGACAACGGAAAATGTACTGCTGGAACTTACCAAGGGATTAAAACAATTGTTGAAGATGGTGACAGTTGTGTCGATCTTGACAAAATATCTTATTACTGGCATGTCGCAATGGTTGAAAGACAGCAGTGGGTGAATGGGCATTTGACCAAAGCATACTGATATAAAAAATACTCTCAGACAGAATAGTTGTAAAAAAGCTGTTAAAACCATTGACAACCTTATAGGTAATGTACACACACACACACACACATATATATGTTATTAAGAAATGGATATATGATCAGACAGAATGATTAAGAATTGCATTGTACATTGTCTAGGCCTAATGATACATTCTATGTGTAATGACGGTAGATCATTTCAAATATAGTTTCAATATGATATAACGCAATCTATGATTATACATATATTCATTTCTATGTATCTCTCTTTCTCTCTCTCTCTCTCTGTATATATATATATATACATATATATATATAGATAAATATATCAGTTTATCTATCTATCGGAATGTCGTCTGCAAAACAGTGTCCATTTTCTCGCCTATCATTTCCGTTAAGCATGGAAACGACGCCTAGCGGATCAGTGAAACATTTGTTCGCTATTCTTTGGAAGAACATCTTCATTTCCTGTAGCTGGCCATTTTTCATTACGGAAAGGAAGCAAGGGAAGAAGAAGAAGAAGAAGAAGAAGAAGAAGAAGAAGAAGAAGAAGAAGAAGAAGAAGAAGAAAGAAGAAGAAGAAGAAGAAGATGAAAATTGGAATGAAAGGCAGCAGCGAAAAAGGTGACAGAAAATGAAAGGGCGGGATTGATCGTGACCCTATGCGTAATCATTAGAACGAACGAATGTTCCGACGTGTTTGTTCATCAGATCTTACTCATGATGTTCCAGGTTACATACACAGACAGTTACAATAAAATGATTATAAAAATAATAAACACTGAATAATTGAACAACCGTAGCGTCAAAATTTGAGGTCGTGTAAACAGATTCCATCGCACAATAAATATGGTCAGAATAAATTCTGTCTATGACATCACTGGTGTTTTCCACTGGAATACATTGAGAGTGAAAAAATATCTTGGTTTCCTAGAATCTAGATGCTATTTTCAGTGATCTTCATTCTAAAATAGAGGAGAGAAAATCTAAAGTCAAATAGATTCTCCAGAATATTGCTGTTATCAATAATCATGTGAAAAAAGATCTCAAAGGTTGAAAAATCTGCCCCTGTCCCCAAAAACACTTTAAGATGGGATATAGTGGAGTACTGATGGCAATTTTCAAGTCTGTAGACAAAACGAGATAACCGGGAGCACTGGAACACTCAAGCACACGCACATTACGGTTGTCCATCAATAGGTCTTGTTGGTCACTCAGTAGAAACTGTCATGTCTTTCGGCAGCATGTCGCATTTGGGGGTGATCAATTGAAAAATTGGAAAAAGAGGTGACTGATGAATAAGTTACTTCTCTCAACTTTTACGGGCCACGATAAGCAAAAAAGTCCGAATTTTCGTGGAACAGGCACCAAACAAAGGAATTAATTCAACCTGAACCTAGCCAGAATGTTTGAATTTTCAGCCCTGTAGCTCTATTGGCACGGCCTGTACGCTTGACAGGATTGTCAATTTAGATGTTTTGTTTTTTTTTTAATTCGTAAGTCCGGTGTTGACAATATTTAGATACAAAAAAAAACTTTTTCATGTTTGACAGTCCAGTGTTGCGAATTGAGATATTTTTGCCATTCATTTTTTTCGAATTTCGACTTCCAGGATATAAAAATTGAAAATTCACACCTGAATTGGAAACGCTGTATAACCAACCTGCCAGCCAGCCAACCAGGTAACCAGACTACCTTAAAAACTGGGGAAAAACCTATGCTGACTGTTTTTGTGACAGTGTGAGTTGACGGTGATCACAAATGCTATAAAATCAAGTAGGATGGTTGAATTTTGAAGAAACTGAAAAAAAAAAAAGAAAAAGAAAAAAGAGAGATGAATAGAAGCAAGGAAAGAAAGATACCCGGATGAAGGATGAGGTGAGAGAGGGACCGACGTGATTGATAGAAACTGAAAATAACGAGAGAGCGAATAATGGGAAAACGGGAAGTCACGGTCAAGAAGGTCGCAAGCCTTCAGTCCATTTTCTATGTGTTGTGCTTACTCTGAAGATTTATGGCGAACGGCCAAGTACGTATGAGCATATTTTTGTTTGGCCATTAAAACAATGTAAATATTCATAAATCATTTCGAAATAAGAAAAAAAAATGCTCATGATCGACACCATCTGAGACGCATATGCACATCAACGAGACATTGGCTGGCTGGCTGGTTATGTTTGTATCAGGCATACAAGCCAAACCAATCGAGCAAGAGGGCTGAAAATTTAAACATTTACTGTTTAACATGTCTTGGAAAAAATGTTATTTCATTGTTTTAAAATTCACCCTCTAAATTGGCTTTTAGTAGTGGCTCAATCTGCAATGTAAGATTATGCTGAATCGATCTCTTAATTTATATCATGCTTGTTATTTATCTCTTTGAAAATTCAGATTTTTTTTGTTATCCCTACCCAACAAAAGGCAAGAGCTGTAACTCATTCACTGATCACTACTTCTCCCAATCTTTTAAAATGATAACACCCAACATGGCACATCGCCAAGAGACGATGGTAATACGGAGGTTTCTATTGAGTGACTAACTAGACCTATTTTATACAGGATTTAATCTACCGTTATCCATTTCTGACAAGTATTCCTTTCATCGCTACTTCTCTGACCATCAGTCTACGGCCATCAGTAAACGGCGTTGGTCAGAAATAAAAAAAAAGTTGTAATAGTATGCTGTCCGCTCGGATAGTGTAATGGTTAACACGTCAGCCTCATTCGCAGAAGGTTCTGGGAATGAGAGAAGAGTTAGGAATACTCTTCGTTGGGACTCAGCAGCTAATTGAATAAACTCTAAGCTGTCAGGCGTGGAATTATACCTTCGATGGACTTGCATCCTGCCAAGAAGGTTGGTCATAAAAACTGATTGGTATACAGTCCCAGTCTTGAACAAACCCGAGACTTACAAGGACCATTAAGCATCAAACGGAAGCCGGAACATCGTCACCGGTCGTTCATACTACATTAGAAACCTCTCTTAAGAGACCGATGCGATTTGTGCTATCAATGGTTATATCATTTTGATTTTCCATCAGATGGAGCACTGTCAACCGTTATTAATTTTCAACTAGTATTTATTCCATCCTGATTTTAGTTGCTTTTTCTCGCAACTACTGAGGCTGTCAGACATTGCCAGCGCAGGTCGGAAATAAACAATACATTTTAGACCAGAGCTAAGTCGCATGCCTTTTAACGAGAGAGTGGGTTCTGTCTATGTGTGACAGCCGCTCTACCGTTTAAGCTGTGAGAGCTTCACGGTTGGCAGAAGATCGAGTCTAACCATTTATTCCAGAAACATGCTCAGTGCACACAAACTCGGATAATCTCTTTCTGATCCACTATAACCTGGTTCCACCTATCCACAGATAATTTTTTTTTAAATCAAAGAGCTTATGCTCTATACGTATCTACGTATCATCATCATCATCATCATCATCATCATCATCATCATCATCATCATCATCATCATCCTTCTAGCCTCCGTTGTTGGATATAGACTTTACCCATGATTCGCCTGACATCTCTATCATGGGCGTCACGGGGTCAATACTTTTCAATGTATAGTTCGTCATGCCATCTCATATTTTTGCCGGTGACAATTTCGCAAATGATCTCCAGGTATCCACAATCCCAGTTGTGATGTGCAGCAGTTGTTTGATGTTCTAGCAACACGTCAAGCCCATTGTCATTTGAGCTTTCTAATGGCTTCCATGATATCCCTGACTACTTATTCTCTAATATACCGTGCTGTCTTGTGATTTCTCCATGTAAAGTTGAGCATGGTTCTCAGTTTGAGGGCCAATCCTCTTGGCTAGATTTCATGTTTCGTCTCCATAGGTGACTATCGGAGGGATGCATCAGTTGTAGATCCTTCTTTTCAGGATTAGTGGGATTTTTTAAAAATTCTTGAAGGTTGAGCTTGCTTTACTGGAAGCTTGCCATCCTAAAGTGGTTCTTCGCTTGATTTCTTCTTCTTTTGAGGATTTTATGAACACATATCTATTTACACTAGTGTACATATGAATACACGCTTCAATAAATAAACTCTGTGTATTTTCTATGACAAATACACACATGCTTTTTAAACATTTGTACATATGCACCTAATTGGCTTTGTGCGTGTATACGCATGCGCATGTGTGTGTATGTATTTGTGCTTCTTTGTGCTTGTATGTGCGTGACAATGCGTATATACGTGTGGTGTATGTGCGCACATGTATGTATGCTTGCAATCGTAGATAAGTACGGGAGGCTAATTGTTTTCGAGGGTATACTCAATCAAATTCTCGCTTCTGCTTCTTCGAGATCGAATCTCAACATTTTTCAATATCTCAACGATGTTCGGACAATTACTCTCAAAATTGAAATCTGTCAGATAATCTTGATTTGTGAATCAAAGATCGACTCTTTCAAAAGTGAAGAATGTTTTGCTTTAGTCAACGGATCTCCAATTTTCATTTGGTGACCGCCGAGAGGCCGTTTTCTATTGAATTATAAAATTAGTAACTATGTGGAATACTGAACGAATTTAATTGGTAGATTAACTACTTGACATGGCAAGTTTTTATTACATTATGAATATACCCAGTTAAGATTTAGCAAAGCCTTTCAATTTGAATACAGATTAAGTGCATCTTGAGTCTTATTACATCTTAATACTAATTCTTTTATTTTATCACAAGGCCGAGAAGAATAAAAATCTCGGTCAGTAATCATTAAAAGTTCTCAGTTAGCTAAAACCATGTTCGTACTTGATGGGCGTATACATACAGTTTATTAGTGACCGTCAACAAAAACTGTCACTGAAGCTATCACCTGTCAAAGTTGGTCCGGCTGGCTGGCTATATATGTATACATGTATATATCTATCACATGTACAAGTCACACCAATAGAGCTAGAGGGCTGAAAATGTGAATGTGAACATTTAATCTTTATCATATCCACCAATTTTTTTTCTTAATTTCCCCTCCAAATAGGTTTTTGGTGGGGGCTCAATTTGCAATGTAAATTCATGCTGAATTCGTCCCTAATTTGTGCTTGTCTGCCTGCCTACCTTCATATTTGTTTTTTCGAAAATTCCGACTTTTTATTTATCCAACAAAAGGCGAGAGAAGAATATTATTCACTGATCAATCCAGTTTTCAATTTTTTAATTGATCGCCCCCAATACTGTAAAAAGACATTGGTCACGTGACTGTTTCTATTGTGCCATTAACCAGACCCATTTGTTCGTTGTTTAAGACAATCGTTTCCTCTTTGATTGCGCCGAAAAATACTCGAATATTCCTATCAGGATTTTGAATTGACCAAACACGCAGGGATATTTCATAGAGTTTGTTCACAATTTTACATTTCCTGAGAAGCAAACTCCGAAAATTCCCCATGGACGTTCAGAATAATCCCGAAGCTTCTATTTTCTGCTTTTCAGGCCCAACTTGTAATTCCTTTGAATGTATAAGAAACCTGTCTGCTAAGTCTCCATCCATTTTGAATATCTCGGGAAACGGTTGCTTGACCTTGCAAAGAGACCTTGTTGTGAATGCATAAACATACACTTTCCCTGTGGGATTATTTAGAATACAGTAAGAAGTCATTGAGTGAGCTTGCGTACTATGTGACCGAGCAAGTAGATTTTTTACGTAAAGGTTTTTTTTTGGCAAAACATCACATCATCCAGGTCTTACAGACCTCTATACAGTTCAAATTTACTTCTCTGTGACGTCTGGCTTTGTTCCCACTATGCAAAAGAGACTGTGGACGAGATTAAGGAGAGCGTGACGAGGCAGTCAATGAGAACTTTGCAGACGTCTCGAAAAGTGGAAAAAACCATGAGAGTTCTTCGAGGGAAACAAAAGCGTCGAATGGCTGGATCAGTTCCAGACAAACCTCGTGTATACACGGAGGAAAAAAAAAAGAATGATATAATATTTTATTTTTGCTGTGTCCTGGTTGTACACTGAGTTAACATCAGAAAGTACAAAAAGATATCGATACTGTTATCAATCTATGATCAATTGATTGATCTTGGATTCAAAGAACTGATCAAAGCAAACACACCTAAAGAAACTTAGATTAATTTTAGATATCATTCGGGTTTTACAATTGGATTCTGAAAGTTTTAATGCGTCTTTCGGACGATTGAATTCTTTCTTGTTGTTTTTGTGATAGTCACGATATTTGGCCGATCCATTCTATGGCCTTTTACGAATGTGATTGTGGCAAACAAAATAATCCAATCGTGGCTATGCCACAACATTGGATTTGGGAATGGGAATCCGGGCCAAACGAGGAAAGAAGAAATCGACAATACTCGAATCCAGCGTTGTAATACAGCTACCATTGGAATATTCTATTGACTTCCATCATCGGAACACACAGCTTATCACTGTTTTAAGTGGACCACTACATCATTTGGGTATAGGAGATTTAGTAGCTTGACAGATCTGCCGATGTTGGCATTAAAGCCTAAAATGCCTGAGCCTAGATCAGTTTTCCAAAGAAATGGTACGAAGGTAGCGAAGAATTATATCCTCGTTTATTTGTGTGTGAGTGTATTTGCTTGTTTCAGCGTCCCTAGCAATGACGTTCTGTCCACACAGAGTTTAAGATTGGCATCAGTACTCCCCGAGACCCCGTCTAAAAAAGTTTTTTTTTCTCTGGAGAAAAAAAGCTTTTCGGACCTTTTAGGGCCTTTTTTTGTCGGGTTTATAAATAACACCTAGATTCTGGAAAATCAGAACATTTCTACATTTTTTAAAAACTTTGTTTTAGGTGTTTTCCAGTGAAAATAGCAACTTAGATTCCACAAAGTCTAGATGTTTCTGGATGTCTTTCTACTCTATTTTAGATGTTTTCCAGTGGAAAGTACCAGTGAAGTCAGAAATAGAATTTATTCTGAACATATTTATTTCTCGATGGAATTTTTCTCACGTCACTTCAAATTTTGACGTTACAGTTGTTCAATTATTGACCGTGGTGCCGAGTATTTTCGATAATCTACAGCATGTTTATCCAGGACCCTAAAAACTGAGTTTTAGGTGCCATAGAAAAATTGTTACTTGTTAAAGAAGAACTGACATTAGATTTAAGGCGCAAAAAATCTTTTTGTTGGTAAAAATGCAGATAACTCTTCTGATTAACTGGAAATTGTGACTTCAAACCTTAGTCAGGTGGCGCCAAAAGATACCACAGCTTAGCGGAGAGGCAGATCGGGATCCCGAGTAAGAAATGGTGGTTATGAGTTTTGAAATTCCACAAGAAGGACATCATGAGTTCAATCCTTGGATCAAGTAATGTGAAAATAGACACAGGCTCAGTATAGAGACCGATTCAGATCATGTAAAAGAATTGAGGTTAATTCTTAAATTCTAAAATCATCCTAAAGGAATGAGAACAATATTCACCAATCGGTCAAATAAAGTGTCCGGTTTGTCATTTCCCAGGAGGCGACAGACGCTTGAAGAAGCTTAGATAAATATAATGAATAAGTGTAAAGAAATCCAAATTATGTTTGAAGGGAATTTCTTTTCTACGTTGAATGTATTCTCAATGTACAAATATGCCTTGGAAATATTTTGAGGTTAACTGACGAACAGAAATAGTAAGTATTCTTTCGTGTATTGGAGACAATGTGACAAGGAGTTGATTTGATTAAGGCTCCCATCAAAGTCAAATCCTTCCATTAAACTCAACCTACAAGCATAAATCCAGTTCGTTTGTAATTGTTCTCTTATATGTTTCCGTCAACAAAAAGATTGTTCTGAACAAGAACCGAAAGTTCAACGAGGCGTCAACTAAGAACCTGGAAAATTGATCTCAAATCATAAAGTTTAAACGCCGTTAATGTCATATCACTTGAGCCCAAGGGGGATATTTTCTTTTCATAGGAAAGGAGCATCCTATTAAGAAATCCTTTTCAATCTAGTTTCACTAAAATCTGATACCAAACCGCCGAGAAACAAGATGGAAGCTGACCGACCAACTGACGGACTGACAGAACCTCTTATAGAGAGACAAGGACGTCTCAGGAGAATAAACAAATATTGAAAAAATAATTAAATTTATTGCTTTTAGGTTTCTTTGAGCACTTCAAAAATGCTGTAAGATGGAAGTAACGTTACACATACACCAATACATTCAGAGGTTTATATAAGTAAGAAAAATATAAATTGTTGGCTTATTCTGGGCATGCGAAGATTAAGGGTGGAAACTCGCTCACCTGCGTCCAACGCACCTCTATAAGACACTTTTCGGTTGGTTGGTCGGTATCAGTTTTCTTAGTCGTAGGATTGATATGAAACTTGGTCCAGACCCTCGAGCAAAACATCCCCACACATTTCTTCCTCAACTTTCTCCTCATCCTGCAATTACAACCACAGATAGTAATTTTAAATGATTTTTCAGTTGTATTGCTTTGGCTAATATAACAATTCCAGACATTCGGGTGAACCAACCTCATCTTCAGCTTCCTCTCTTACTCTTCCTTCTGCTTTAACTACCATGGATGGCCAGCCCATTGTTGAACTTATGGCTCTAGTTTCTTTCTATTAGGTGATGAATAGTTCATGGAAATTATATTATCTACTCCGAAACCTAGTTTCCATCGTGTCCTTCGAAGGTATGTTTTCGCGAACCAAGAGTAGAAAAAATTTGATAAGCAGAACCCAGACAAGGACGTCTGAAGCCGTAGCCAGCGAAAGACCATTAGTCAGCTGGCAAGTGTATGACAATAACACCACGCACACAAACACATATATAAATACACACACACACACACACGACCTCCATATATATATATATATATATATATATATATATATATATATATATATATATATATATCTATATATCTATATATATAAATATATATATATACATATATATATACTGCAATTACTTCTTATGACTGAGGGTGTGTGCGCATGTATAAAATACTCAAACATTTGTTCAGTCTTGTACATTACGACGGTGTGCGTTTCTATACATACATATATATATATATATATATATATATATATATATATATATATATATATATATTACATATAATATACATCACATACGTATTATACCTGTGTATAAAGAAAGATCCACGGTTATATATGTGTGCAATAATCTGAGTAAGATATTATGCTTCTGATTACATCTTTTAAAATCGATATCTTAGCGAGTGTGTATCCGTGCGCTTGTACATGGAACATATGTTCATATTATATATACATATAATGAATATATATATACATATATATATATATATATATATATATATAAGGTAATATATATATATATATATATGGTATTATATATATATATATATATATATATATATATATATATATATGTGTGTGCGTGTGTGTGTGTATTTATTGATCTATCGTTGTTCGATCCATTGAATTACCTTGAACCACCTCTTCCCAACTCCGTTACCCTGTCTGCATTTTGAAATTTCATCATATTCTACCATCCTCAGGCATATGACCACCCGACCGACCTCGACCTCCAGGCGATACGGACAGCCGGGTGGGTGGCGAGTAGGCATCCTGGATCAAATTTCAAGCTTTCAATATCGATTTCTCTTCTCCATCCTTTCACAATAAATCTCTTGCCCCATCCCCTCTCTTTCTCCACCTCTCTCTCTCTCTCTCGTTCTCTCTCTTTCTGTCTCTGTGTCTATCTCTCTGTCTTGCTCAGTCTCTTTCACTCCATCTTATTCTCTTCCACGCAGCCGTTTTCATAGAATATATTCTTATAAGAAAAACTGTGTCTATAGTATCGTTTTCTTTCCTCAATACAATTGTGGCTTGTGACCAACCGATGGCTCATTCATTCATTCAAATAAAGATTCGGATGGCAAGTGTTCAAGGCTATAGAGGAATATTCAGACTTTCCGACGTTTAGCTTAGTGAGGTACAAGACCGTGAACATCGACAATCATCCCCCCGTATGCTATAGCTATCTGACAACACAGGTCGTTTCAATTTAAAACAAGGTTTATGACATTTGATCATAAAAAGCTCGGGAGGCCTTATGAGTCATATAGTATTGTAAATTTTACACAGTATAGAATTTCCTTTCCCATAAACCAATATTTGATCGAAATATTCTTCTGGTTCGGACATTAAAGCCAAATCCACCATTATGGGGAAATGGTGCGAATTATTTTGTAACTGCTCCCAAAGTCCCCCACCCCCCAATACATTTTAACTCACTAAAGGTCCCTCCAGTAAGCTCAATTGGTTTTATTTGTCAATTCAACTTTTTTACGGAGTTTTATCTCAGCGCCACATGTAAATTACCGATGATCATCACTGACTGATCGATCGACTGACATACCAAATATCCCCCACCACCTCTCGTGGAAAATCGCCAGTCATGTCATAGATAGAATTTAATCTGGCCATATTTATTTTTCGATTGATTTTTTCTCCCATGACTTCAAATTTTGACGCTACGGTTGCTCAATTATTGACTGTAATGGCGAGTCTCTGTTCGTTTTATTTTTTTCTGCTGATTTTCATTTTTCATTCTTCCATTTAACCTGCATCTTCCCAACCTCCTTCTCGGCAACTGTTGCTTCCGATTGAGATAGTTATCTTCTTTCATTCATTATCTTGACAACTAAACTTAGGTTTCTAATACTTTATTGATATTTCTTTCCTTGTCATTCATCTTCTTTCATTTCGAGCAATAGCATAGTCGAAATACAGTCGACTTTGCGAGTTAAAAAAAAGTCTTCCATCTACGACGTCACGATTGCGATTGACAACTAAACATTCTTTTTAGCTTGAGATCAGCAGCTGTCGGAGTTGACGATTTAAATTTACCCTCGAAAATGCTTTGCTCGGACCAGTGTTATTTTTAATGTTGCAATTGAAGAATGCTTTTTTTATGCACTGTCCAATTCGTCCTGAGATATACAGGTATTCAGAGATTCTCAGAAAAACTAAAGAAGTCTTTGCCCTGAAAGTTTAAAAAGTTATTGGAGGATAGAATTATAAAGTTGCCTGACATATGGAAAAAAGATAGTGAGACAAAAAAGTAAATATGTTACTTAGAAAAGTAAACGTTGAAACTAAAAAAAAAATTTTTTGTTGCTTTTATTTGCCATATCAAACGAAAGGTTTGGGTTACAAATATTTTGGCACGTCTTTTCTACCTACGGCCACTGTCTGCAGGTCTATGAAAGCCAAAATCATGATATTTATTGACCAAACTGAAAAAGGTTGAAAGTGTTCAGCAGAAGGAAGGGAAGTGGGGATGGGGTGAAGAGAGATGAATCTTTTTTTATCTCTTCTTTCCGTCATACTGAGTCATATGATCCTTTTTTAAAAATCAATTCTCGAAATAAAAAATGTGACACAAGAAAGCGTTCGTAATTTGAGAACCAAGGACAATCTTTTAAAAACTCATCTCACATCGTAATCATCGAGTTATAGGGAACAGATACACTTTTAGATACCAAAAATATTGCAAGCCTTGGGAAAGTCCTTCAGTGTCCATTTCCAGAGGGTTCTTTTGAAAAAAAGTCTCTCAACAGCTGTACATTATTCTTAAAAAAATCAATTTGAAACAAATAGATTTATTATGGAAACACATGCTTATAAATGCTGCCTAAATTGTGCAAACAACGTTGCCGGTCTTAAACTAAGTCCTTTTTCTTCTGTTATAGAGTTTTTTTTATCCATAATATTTGAACGATGACATCCATGTCAAAGTCAGTTCCTCTTCTCGGCCGATGGATAGGTTTTGTTTCAACATCATTCAAAAGATACCCGTACTTTTTAAAAAGAGGTTAATCCTTTCTGATGTAAGAGAAAAAAATCCACCAAAACACACAGAAAGACACGAGCGCATGTACACGTATGTACACATATGTACACACATTCATTCGTATACATCTTTCAATCCATTCAGTTGGTGCAGAAATAATCGCGTTTTTTTTTTCATTTTGAACTTCCATGGTTACTTTTGGAATAAACTATCATATAAGTACTTGGATGTACCCGTCAGAAATGAAGGCGTTATTCGTGTTTGGACCGGCATTATGGAGATTGATGCTATTTTATTAGGTAATTTATTCAAGCATTCTAATTCTAAGGTTTTTTAAACTCTCAATTCATTTCAAGCTGCTTTAATGCGTGATGATCAGACGTGAAGTTTTAAGATTTCTAACGCGATTTATCTATTTATTGTTATGTCAAAATAAGTACGTAAATCAACTAATCAGATCATCCCATTAGAGCGTAAACAAACGAACATGCAAACAAGCAAACAAATGAAAAGAAAACTTGCATACAAGCTCATTTTATGGTTTGATGTTCTTAATAATATAATATACCAAATGAATTTTGCTCTAATTATATTAGCTGAATGTTTTCTTTTCATTATTCATTCTGGTTTATTTAAAGTTGTCAAATCCAAGATGGAAAATACAAACATTTTGTTGTGAGACTTCAAAATGGTGGGTGAAGCAAGAGGAACTTGTAATATCAAATATTTGCCGAGGGTACCTTCAAAGAATATATATATTCCAAAAAGTTCGACTCGTACACAAAAGCTTTGAAGACGTGTACGTCCTTACGTTATTAACGACATTTAATCAAGGGCTATTACTGGGAAATAAAGCATTCGATAGTTTTCTAACATTTGCAACACATAGATGAAGCTGAAAAAAAAAAGCTCGACGTATGACTCTGCAAATGAATCTGAATGAAAAGCAAAAAAACAAAAACAAAACTTGCACGTCGTACGAAAGATCCTGTAGGAATAAAACGAGCCAGGCTACAAAACTGCATCGCCCAGCTTACTCAACAGATCTCTCTCCGACCAACTATCGCCTTTTCAAACGTTCCGACCACTCCCTGCAAAGTAAGTTGTTCAAAAACCAGACAGTGCGTTCGAGGAATTCGTTCGTTCAAGGACCCCAGAATTCAACGGACTTGTTTCTATTTGGCAAAAATATGTTGATTCTGAAGGTTCTTATTTCGATCAATAACTTTTATTCTAAGCTGTTTTAAACTCGATTGTGGGAAAGTTCAATTATTTTTGCGCTACCCTAATAGCTTGCTAGCTATGTGATATGACCGTATATAACGAGTCTATAAGTTCTCATGCAAACTTAGTTGTACTGACCAAGGTTTTAATATAATTTGGATCTAATTTTCAAATAGTCTGAAATGACTTGCCAAAGAATTTAATTCAAAGGATTCATTAATCCTTCTGACACGCTTCAATGCCCTCATATATATATATATATATATATATATATATATATATATATATATATATATATATATATATATATGTATGGTTACATCCTTTCTCATTTATTCTTAAAGCTGTCATAAGCTAATATGCAGAACCAATGTGAGTACCTATAAATAATTCAGTTTACATAATGAATGCAAAATATGTATTCCAAGTAATTGCCAAACACTATAAACTGTTTATTTCACCTTCCCTCTCTCTCTCCCTCTCCCCTTCTTCCCTTGTCCCTCTATATCCAAATGTATACGTATACCTATACAACCACTGCAGCTAAACACTAACAGCGCCTCCAGCAAAGTACCCGCCAGATAATGGTTTCGGGGCTTAAACATTCATGGCCTAGCTTCGCGAACAGAGATTTAAGAGAATTTCCCACGCCTGCAGCAGGCTCTCCGATGGCCAGCGAGGCCTATGCAGGAAAGTAGGCGTGGAGTAATCCCCAGGCCTATGCAATGGAGTGTAGAGTAAGCATGACTTATCCCACCCTTTACTAGCCATGGTCGATCGTGTTGGGACAATGGGAATTTGTTTTCTGTAGGTTTTCTACTGGAGTTCCCTTCTCCTGGGCAAATAACCGAACTAACTATCGAGGTCTGTTCCCTCTTCAATGGAGTTTTGCAACAGTGTAGCCGATCTAGATGGATTGAAGACCGTATATAACGAGTCTTGGATTTTCTGTTAAGGTTTACAGTTATGAGTTTTTCCCTCCCTTCTGAATTTTCGTTTTTTGCAAAATAAAATTGTTCTTTTTCAATTAATTTATTTTTTGAATTATTTCATTTACCTTTTATCTATTATTATTATTATTATTATTATTATTATTATTATTATTATTCATTTACACACCTATTGCCGGGTGGTCACATCTGGAGACTGAGTGACAGCAAGTCTCCTCGGGTCTGGTACTACCCTGACTTTCATGTTCCACCCTATCTTCAATTCTCTTACCAGGTCCTGGTATTTTCCGGTTTTTCGCTCCCTTCTCTAATCACTGTGTGGTCTGCAGGCGCAGCTATGTCTATTATCTGGTAGGTTCTCCTTTCCTTTTTCAGTCTTCTCACTTTGATGGGTTGGTCAAAATTCCAAGTCATGTTAAAAAATTCTATCGAATGATAATTATGGTGGAATTAATTTTCCCATGGCATCACTGTCATTTTCTAGAGGAAAACATCTAAAATAGAGTAAGGAAACATCTATGAGCATCTTAATTATTGATAAACCCGGCGGAATAAGGCCAAAAATGTTAAAAGAGTTTTTTTCTTCCAAAATTAAAAGAACAACATTCTCAGGAGGGGTCTAATGGGTGCTCTGATGCAAATTTTCAAAACTGCAGACAAAACATTATAGCCAGGGGCGCTGGAACACACAAAAACAAACACACATACATATAAAATGGGGCGAACCCTTCACCAACTTCGATAGCCATGGTTGCTCAATTGAATTTTTTTTTTAGGTCGAGTTTAATGAAAGTGTTTAGCTTTGATGAAACCCTCAATCAAATCAACTCCTTGCCACACTGCCTTCTTTCCACGAATGAAAACTTAATATTTCTGTTCGTCAGTTGGCCTCAAAATATGTCCAAGGCTTATTTGTACATTTAGAATACAGACAACGTAGAACTGAAATCCGCTTTAAACATAATTTGGATTTCTATACACTTATTCATCATATCTATCTGATCTCCTTCAAGCGTCTGTCACCTCCAGGAAATGACTAACGGAAGCCTCTATTTGACTGAGGGATCTCATCTCTTTTCGGTAATTCAAGAATTATTTACCTCAATTCTTTTACATGATGCGAATCGGTCTCTCTACTGAGCCGGTGTCTATTTCTGCATTACCCGATCCAAGGATTGAATTTCAGGTCGATAGACAAAACGGTATGGCCAGGAGCGCGGAAAACTCGCATATACAAAAGAATATAACTATTTGCCAACCTTGGTGGCTACTATTATTCAATATGATTAGTTGAATGGGTAGAGATATTATTGCAATAACAAGAGTTGGAATCAGACTTAACTTACTTGTTCCAAATTATTTGGGTCCTGACATTTGGGAGACATATTTTGTGCATGTCCTTTCTTTGGAGGTTAAGTTCGCTGATGTGAGATCGAATTATTTTTCTTTCTTCCTTTCTTCGTCTTTTCTCCCTCACTTTATTCGACGACATAGAGGACGTGTTGGAATAGGACCAGGGAGTAGTCTACCATAGCTCAATATGGACTGTTATGGGGTTCAGATAAGTTGCACTCAGTACTAGTTCCCCGAATACCACTGTAAATCATATATCTTATAAGCTTAGTACGGCAAATACAGCCTCTCTCTCTCTCAATACATATATATTCATATATATATTTGCTTGTGTAGATGTATAACAAATACTGGTTGTATTACTGATCCGATACTGATATTACAATATATATATGTATATGTGTGTGGTACAAATCAGGCTAGCAGTATAACATAATATAATCATATATCAATAATATAAAGCCACGACTGAAATGTATAGGATTTATTTCATAGAGTGCTCAATACATACAACATTTTACTCATGGAGTTCAGTTGTTTTAGAGTAGAGCTGGAAATAAATAGTAAAACATAGACAATCATTCGCCTGAAGAGGCCTAGAGAGGGCGAAACATGAGCTAGTTTGTGTAGCAAATCCACAACGTACTATATATATATATATATATACATATATATATATATATATATATATATATATATATATATATATATATATATAACTGCGTTATATCATATTGAAACTATATTTGAAATGATCCCTTGTTATTACACCGAAAATGTTTCATTTGGCCTCAATAATGTAAGTATATTAAACAATCAAATAAAATTTGGCTGCTGAAGGAAACGAACCTGCAACCCATAAGGGAGCTACTTCAATGTACCGTTGTGCTTACCATTGATCTAAACTGTAGCTGGTAATGCAAAGGCACAAACAACTATTTCAACTTCATTCTCTTTGATTGTGTATTCAATTTACGTTATCTACGCCGAATGATACAGTCACCGTATGATAACGGGGGATGGTTTCAAACGAGAGTTTCAATAAAATATAGCGCAATTTATAATCATTCAGTCGTATCATATATCAATTTCTCAATGACACAGAGCTGATGTAGAACGTGAGTAAGTAAAATGAGAATTTTATATATACATTTCTCAATAACATATATATATATATATATATATATATATATATAATGTACATTATCTTGAAATAGATACGCAACCCGACAGAATATTCATGAATGCGTTACATTATTTGAAACTCTATTTGAAATGAATTCCTGTAGTTACACAGAGAATGAGTCAGTACTTGATTAGGCATCCATCTCTTAATGATATAATTTTCCGCATTAGAGAACAATAAGGCAGAAATGGGCAGTAAAGGAGGAAGATGAGAAGGGTGAGTATAAAGCGTCCATTGCCAGTCTGTTGGGCTGTTTACCTTCAATGGATAAGAGCAATGCTTTGGTGAAGTGGTTACTTTATTGGTTGCAGGTTCGATTCCCGCCGTCACCCCTCTTTTCTTTCATTGTTTATTCTATTTACAGTGTCTAGGCCGAATGACCCATTTCCCGTGTGATAACGGGATATCATTTCAAATACAGTTTAAAATGATACATATATATATATATATATATATATATATATATATATATATATATATATATGGTGATCCCAACGAAAGACAATATATACATTGTACCGTAATAACAAAGTATACGGGAAAAACACTTTGAAAGATTACATAAATTGCATTGACAGATTTTAGAAAATGGGTGACTGAAGTGACACAAAAAAATCTCTCATGATATATATATATATATATATATATATGGTACAGATCAGGTTAGCAATATAGCATAATATAAAGCAATGTATGATATGTGATGGATTTATTTCATAGAGTACTCGAATAAATTTTGCTAAAATCAAAAAGAAACCCAATGTACATTTATCAAATAGAAAAAAAACCCAAAATAACACTGAAATGAAGGCATCGTTCAAAATACTTATTAACGAATATAAAATAGCTATCCATACATTAAGAAATTAAAGGTAGTATAGATAGTCTATTCATATACCCATCCCATAAACTTCTAATCGACTTTATGTACTCTCTCACATTTCCGAATACATTAAGAATAGTACAATCCAGTTGAGCCACAGAGGATACCAACATAAGCAATAAACTTAATACCAAATATCAAGGTCAAGATAGAAAACATCCCCCAGAACACAATTCAGCATCCGTTCATATATAACTCCTTTACCTAGCTCACACCCTTTGCCGTGTATCTTACAACCACCTGTAAAAATATTCTCTTTAGTATAAACAATAAAACAAAATGAATACCCCCTACACTCATTGTGACACCCACTAGACTCTCACCAAATTCCCCAAACAAGAATCTAAATACATATACAATCATTCGCCTGATGAGGCCCAGAGATGGCAGAAACATAAACTTGTTTGTATAGCGAATCCACTTCCTATTTTATATATATATATATATATATATATATATATATATATATATATATATATATATATGAGAATTCACACCAACTCACATGTATATACACATACATACGCACAGACACACATATATACAAAGACATATGTACATTATTGGTAAAGTAACCATGATAAAAGACACGTTGAAACTCTCTAAAAAAAAAAAAATTAAAAAATTGCATATCAGTATTAACAGTCTGATCCTAGACATAACACATAGATACTCTGACTCCTGGTAGAATAGCAAATACATGCGTAAATAATCCCATCATTTTATGGGTACCGGGGCAAGCCCCACAGTCTTTGGCGCCTTCGGCAATCTGAACTTCTGTGCCCTCCAAAGTAGAGAATTATCATATATTCCTAGAATTTTCCATCTGTTATTGAAAAGTTTTATGACGAACGCCCCCAGTATATGACTGCCTCTGTAGCTAGAACACCCACACACATACATATACACACACACAATGACAGTCGTAATTTAATGGTATCCAGCGCATGCGTAGTTTAGCTCTTTAGTACCGATCATAAATGTCTGCTCATGCTCTTTAAAATATTAATGCGAGATATCCCTTTTCAACGTAGTTATGGCCGTTTCTCTTAAAGATGTCGACTTTTGCTTGAGATGTCATGAAAAGTTGTTCCTTTTTTAAATACAAAATTTTATCGAGAAAGCGATAATTTTTAATTTCTCAAATCTAGGATCAGTGGTAACCTGATAGTGGGTTTAGGGCTTTTTGCTGGTTATTTAACGATATAGCTTCTTGAGATTTGTCATTAGCCAAGTTGTTCGACCTTTTTATCCTCCCCAGACGATGAGATATTTGTTAGCTGCATTGGTTGTTCGTACATCTTTTAAATGATTTTTTGATATAAATGTTGAGATTGTGGAAAGTGTCCGGTTATGCCATTAGATATCTATATCAGGCGGACTTACGTAGATACATCGAAAAGTCATTTTCCTACTAATAAACATTGCTTCACTCAAGCTTATCTTTACTTATGAAACTGGTACTTGTAAGATGATTTGTTCCAATAGTATTTGTGTGCACAGGCGTAACGACGCTGACACCATCAAAAACCACGATGTTTTGACCTCGCAAAAATCCAACATTTAATGCTAACTTCTCCTCTCTGATACATTTTTATCAAACTTAACCTAGTCTGACACAAGGTCATGTGCATTCTGTGAGATTTTAATAACAAATAACTACAATTCACAGTAACGGAGGAATCATTCTTTACGTAGCTATTTTCTAGCTATTTCGGACAAATACAGCCACTTTCAACTATCAAAATCGCCATAAAAAGGCTAACAGTGTTTTGGCTTTTTTTCAGCATTTTTTTCGGTCGATTTGACACGAAAATTTTTGTTTTTGTTTTGGCAACACTTGGGGGTGACACCCTGACTTACCTCCCAGGGTGACCCCAAACTTGGGAACGCCACTGTTTGCATGGTTAGCTGACTCATTTGAATGCTTTGATTAACTTCATATATATAAGAGAAAAAAATGAAATTTTAGATTTAAACTTTCATGTCGAACGATTTGAACATTCAATTATTGCACGGGGGGCGGGGGACACTGCAAGAAACCTGTGGTAGCTTTTTCTCTTTTGATGACCTAAGCACATGCTTATTTTACTAAATGTTCTGTCCTGCTCGTGCACGCACGCTCACGCACACACACGCACACACACGCACACACACACATATATATAATTATATGATTATAAATTGCGTTATATCATAAAGAAAGTGTTTTTGAAATGATCTCCCGTCATTAAACGGTTGGTGTGTCAGTTGGCCAAGACCACGTGAATAAAATAAATAATTGACAGAAATGGGCTTGCTGTAGGAATCAGCCGATAAGGTAACTGCTTTAACGTAGCGTTGCTGTCACCATAGAGCTTAACAGCCGCCAGTGATGCAAAAGCGGGCAGCTTTTAGCTCAATTTTGCAGCAGCTCCATTCTCTGTAATTGTTGTTTATTCTCTTTATGCTGTCTAAGCCGAGTGATACATTGGCCGTGTAATGACAGGAGATCATTTCAGATAAGAGTTTATCTATATTATATAACGCAATTTATTATCATTCTGTCGGATCATTTATCCATTTCACACACACACACACACACACACACACACACACACACACATATATATATATATATATATATATATATATATATATATCCAAGCCTAGTGATGGATAACATAATTTCTGTACTTGTTGATGCACTTAACGCAATGTTTCTCCATTCATCACGTAGATCAAACATCATAAAGTCAATATTTGAGATCAAAAATCAGCTAATAACTGTGTCTGGCAACGGATTTATTGATTCACCTTCTTACATAAATATATTACCTTTATCTATTGACCGTAGGTAGATAGATTTGTGAGAGTAGTTATGCTGATCTTACAAACCATTGATAGTAAACGATTCTTAACTGAATGCAGAAGAAACTTGTAATAAGGCAAATATCTCTCTCCATGTCTCTGTCTGTTTTTCTGTCTGTGTCCGTCTGTCCATCTCTCTGTGTCTGTGTCCGTCTGTTTGTCTAAGTCTGTCTATTTATCCCTCTCCCCCTCTCTCTCCTTCTATCTATCTATTGGAATTAGAAATTTTGTTTATGACAGTAGTATACACTCTTTTCGCTTTATTCATTCATATATTGTCTCTATTCTAGGTATTGAGCACTGTTGGAATAGAGGTCTTTCGGAATAATATATATGGCTTACAGTACATATTTCACTTACATATATACTATTGTGGAGCTTTGGAAGTGGCCAATGAATACATTCACCTACGTCAGTAAATAAAGACAGAGAAAGACCACAAAAGCAAAATAAAAAGATGCATCACGATTGACTAAACAGCATTTGGTATGAATAGAGACGTACTGAAGATCACTTACCAAAGTGTTCAAAGCGTAAAGTATAAAATGAATGCATGAAACCAACTACGACTTACAGACGCAAAACATTGAAATTAAGAAAACGATCTGTGAACCAAAATTGAATCACTGAGAGCCACGGCAAGAGCAATGTCAGCTCAGAGATAAAAAAGATCAGCATGGATTTCTGGGTGGACAAGGGTGGAGGATATTATCCAGATAATCAAATGACAAACATGGCAATGGGGTGGGGCACTTGACATGGAGAAATGACGATAGATGGAGGTTACTTGAAGGTTAATAGATTGCTGCCCTCCCAACGAAAATGGAATTTGATACAAGGTCGAGTTTTATGATAGGACACTCATGTGAGCGGTCCAAGAAATTGTCCAAAAGTATCATTTTTATGACAGGTCAGATATACATGTCAACTTTAAGCGATATATATATATATATATATATATATATATATATATATATATATATGTTTACTTAAAACGATGTATCCACACACACACACACACACATATACATGTATATATAGAGAAACTACGCACACACACACACACTCATATATATATTGTGTCATCCACAGACATCTCTTCAGTGTGGCTATAGACTATAGACTTTCCATTATCCCATCCTGCACCACGATTTCTGGCCTTTTCTTCGGGATCAAAGTGTAGTATTTGTTCCACGGCAGATTGGGTTGTGGATGTGGTGCACCGGGCTGCCACTGCTACGCGCATTGGAGGCCTTTGGACTCGTCCTTGGGCTCTCTCCATTAATACTCAGCCCAGCTGTGGGGGCTCAGTTTCCCCGGGGCAACACTGCTCCATTATACTTAACGTGATGGAGGTTGCTTTGGTTGCTTAACAAACCGAAGCTGTCATAATTGTGTCATATTTTGCTGTAGTGGGACAGTGAATAAATACGAGGCAGGATTGAAACCTTCGCTTCAGATTCAGAGGCCGATATCCCACCTCTGCACTACGGAACTGGACGGTCAGTAAGGCTGTAAGGGTGAATTGAAGCGATATATTTATTTACGCAGAAATTCCTCATCCACCAGAGTGCTCCATTCCACGTTGGAAGAGATATACACGTTTAAATACATATATACTGATGAATGTTGAACTATAGATTGATTGATTTTTCCGTACTAAAACACATAAACATATATCGGTAGATAGTTGTGGAAAGATTTTGATATCAGCAGTCGGATATCAAGTTGATATAAAGAAATGAACGTAGACTGCATAAGTACATATATATATATATATATATATATATATAAACAGACTGGCAAAATAAATTTACTTCTTTTTCTGCCGAGTTCAGTTGTCCTCACATCGTTTGCCTTTCTAGTGACATTTTGACATCAATTCTCCGCCACAAACGATATCTCTCTATTTTCAGCATGGCTCTAACTATAAATTATCTCCCCTTGAATACACGTTATGGAATTTTCCCTTAGTCAAAGCATTGCTTTTGAAGCAACATTAAAGAAAGCCAACGCCCTTTCATTTTGAGGGTTGCTGAATTAAAAATGAATTATGGGACGAGCCAGGGAAAAGACCGGACAGATTTGAGAATCAAAGCCTCTAAACACAGACCACGTTTTCTTGAACATAATTAAATAAGAAGAAATAAAAAGTGTTTATTCATCTTTTTATGATTGCAATTTGTCAAAATTTTAATTTAATTTCTAGCTTTGGTTTCAATCTGAGTGCATATCAGAGACCGTCCACCAAAACTGTAAGCAAAACAGTCAACACTGGTTTCTCCAGTTTTCAAGTTAGTCTGGGTGGCTGGCTGTGTATGTATTTTCATATGTGCAGGCTGCACCAGTCGTGCCAGAGAGCTGAAATCTAAACTTTTTACTATGTATATGAAAAATTAAAAAACCTTTTTCGGAAATCGGCTAATATAAGTTTTCAGTGAGTGTATCTGGGGTAATTTGCAATGCAAATTTATGCTAAATTGATCACTTGATTTGGTTTTGGTAACATCACGCTTATTTTTTTTTGAAAATTGTTTTTTTAATGATCACTGTCCAACAGAAGGTGAAAGCAGTCACTTATTCATTGATCACCCTTTTTTACTTTTTTTCAGTTGATCACCTCTAACACGGCGCACTCGCGGAACGACTTTGGTCGTGTGGCGGTTTCTTTTGAGTGACTAACCAGATCTTTTTGATCTGTTTCTATTCTGTATTTTTTGGCTGGTGGAACGGTAAACGGTAGAAGAAGAAGAAAAAGAAGAAGAAGAAGAAGAAGAAGAAGAAGAAGAAGAAGAAGAAGAAGAAGAAGAAGGGGACGAAAATGAAGAAGAAGAAAAGAAGAAGAAGAAGAAGAAGAAGAAGAGGGCAAGAAGATTGGTGAGGATTGTTCTTGCTGTTGTTACGGCGGGAAAACAAACCAATGAAGAAGGAAGAAAAGGGAGAGGAAGAATATACCATTTTAAACGATTACTGAGAAGAAATAAATGGATTGATTGTATTTGTTTAAAATCTAATCAAGACAAGGCCGGCTGCTGCAGGGTCAAACTCCACTCCTACTTCTAATCTGATTTAAGATGATTACTGCAACTTTTGTATTGTATAATAAATATGAATAAAAAAAATGAAATACATGATTTGTCCACGGAGCCAAGTTCTAACATAAGTAAGAATTTATAAGAGGTTTGATATTGGCAAGAACATCTCTATCCTATGCGGAGCTGTAGGTTTCCATTCTGTGCAAATTCTCCATTGGCCGGAAATCTCGTAATTTCCCGTAACGATTGTGATTTCTTTTGCCAGTAACACATACTTGTAGTCACGAAGAGCCTTAACTCCTTTAGAATAGATTTGTATATACATTTACTTGTTTATTAGAATGATATACACCTTTGCCAATCGGCATGATAGAATATTATCAAGATTAAAATCTTAGACTTATCAATCGAACTAAGCCAGTAAAGCAGCCACTATGCAACCAGTGGGTCGTGAGTTCAAATCCCGGTAGGGGATGTCAAATTTACATGTCGGTCTACACCCCTAGCTGTGAGGATTATTCTTGTTCTTGTTATGGTATAAAAATAAGAAAAGCTCCAGTTTTGAAGTTTGACTGAAATTTGAAATAAGATATTACTAGCGTCATATTTGATACAATGTTAAGGAAATCCTAGAAGTGTCTTTGAAGTTGATATACCTTTTTATCACTTGCATGTACATATATGTTGAGAATTGTTCGGATAATTTTACTTCATTTTACTGAAAATAATGGCCGAATGTAAAATGTACATTCGACCCAGTATACTCTTTATGTTTAATCGAGGAAAAGCATATAGAAAATTAAACAATGGATCACTGATGCTTACGGTAATGATGCAGTAGGTGCAAGCACGTGTCGAGAACGGTTTGAGAGAAAAGATTTTGAGTTCAAGGATAAAAAATGCTAAAATTTTCCGACGTCAACCATTGACACGTTCGATCCATCACAGAACCTTCTCCTTAAACAGTAATTTTTTGGCATTTGCGTCGCATTTTCATCTTTAAAAAAATTCAAGTAGAGGCGTCAAAATGCGCAGATTTTGAACGTTGCGTGTGAGGCTACGTGATGAAACTGTGGTACATGAAGGGGTGGCTGCATTTATTTTTTTATATGCACTATAAGCATTGTCAGTACATTTTTGCAGAATCTTTGCCATGTCTGCTTAAAAAACGATTATTTTACAATTTCCTTTTACAATTTTAACATGTTAGAATATCTAAATAATAGTTGTCTGCTTCTCTTGTTATAGAATTTGACGCTGTTAGTGTTCTGTTTTAGTATGGGGTATCGTCAGCAATAAATATAATAATTTTAAACATGTTGCTCATTGTCGTCCATCTACAATATTGGAAAATCGACAATTTTGACGAAACATGATATTTAACCACACGAACAAACGAACATTTCGGCCAAGCCCTCCAATATTGGCTGATATGAGAGCTGTCACAACACAATTGAAAGTGATCTTTGTTAATGAAGTTAGATAAAACTAAACTCTCCTATTGCCATCCAACGACAAAAACAGAGAGAACATTTTGTCTAACCTTATGGAAATGCACGCTGATATGACAGCTATCACTATACAATTAAAAGCAATCTTTGAGAATGGAGTTAGTTAAAACTAAATACTCTTAGTCTTATCCGACGACAGAGATAGAACGGATACTTAGTTCAAACTAGTACTTAACTGATACGTTTGTCAGGATTCACCTGCAGTAGTTGAGTCATGATTTGCAGTGACTTAGGTAAGGAATAACCTTAAAATCTAGATTCAATGTCTCTCAAACAGCCAACTTTTGACTACGAGTTGACGCCATGACACTCAGCTCAATGAATGAAAGTAAATTTACTGAAATATCAATCCTACACTAATATGGAATGATTTTTCAGTCACGCTTCAAGAAATAAGATAGATCAAAATTCACAACTAGATATTCTGGCCAAACATCATTATGTATACCGAAAATCTCGTTAAAAACGAAATGGCAAAGTTAAATAATTTGCATAATTTAAATCTCAAGCAACTATGATTCATTTTAAAGAATTAAAAAAGAAATTATATTTATGCAATCAAAATGTAGAGTTATATTGTTTCATAAAGTGTATTCAAAATAATATAGACCTAAAAATTCTCGTGAAGGGGAATATAAACAGACCTGAAACTAAAAGGGAGTATTTCCAATTTAGATTATTTTTCATCGTGTTAGAAAGTTTTTAATAAAATAAGTAATATTTCAATTTAATTTATATTAATAAAATAATCCATATCTATTATCGTTCATTTATCATACTATTTATTATTATTCAACTATTTAGTTATTTATCATTCATTTCTTAAATTGTATTTGCCGTCATTTTTGACAACGCGGGCACACGAGCGTAGAAATGATTGATCTATTCGTTTCCCTGAAATATGGATTGATGGAACAGCATACAGTGAGATATACGCGTTTTTTCGACTAATAATTTACCTGTGGCGTCGAAAATGATGGCATATGGATACATATTGCATTTTATATACGTGAATAATAGAGATTTGCTTTGCAGTAAGCTTGGAGGATAGCTTTCTATACATATTGCATTTTATATACGTGGATAATAGAGATTTGGTTTGCAGTAAGCTTGGAGGATAGCTTTCTATACATATTGCATTTTATATACGTGGATAATAGAGATTTGCTTTGCAGTATGCTTGGAGGATAGCTTTCTATACATATTGCATTTTATATACTTGGATAATAGAGATTTGCTTTGCAGTAAGCTTGGAGGATAGCTTTCTATACATATTGCATTTTATATACGTGGATAATAGAGATTTGCTTTGCAGTAAGCTTGGAGAGTAACTTTCTATACATATTGCATGTTATATAAGTGGATAATAGATATTTGCATTGCAGTGAGCTTGGAGAATAGCTTTCGATATATATTGCATTTTATATACGTGGATAATAGATATTTGCATTGCTGTGAGCTTGGAGAATAGCTTTCTATATATATTGTACTTTATATACGTGGATAATAGAGATTTGCATTGTAGTGAGCTTGCAGAATAGCCTTTTATGTACGTAAGTAATAGAGATGTTTGGAGAATAGTGTTCTGTTGACCAGAAACGGATCTTAATTGTCAAAATCCTGCTATTCAGTTTTGTTACACTCAACAGTTGACTTTGTTTTCGTAGAGTTACAATATTGCCTCACCAAACTCCAATTAGTCATTCACGCAAAACCATGACATACACAAAAATTGATGTCTAGTCAAAAAACAACAAAAGTGTCAGTTTCAGATTTCTTCGATACAATGAACAGAATAGAATAGAATTTATCCCATTTCACCAAACAAGCAATAACAGAATAATTTTTACATATATATTCCTCGGTAAGAAAACTGTTAAATTTAAGAAAAAGATGGTTAATTTTAAAACAATGTTCTTTACACTATTTTGTTTGTCTCACAGTTAAAAGGTGTTATTTTAAACATTGGGTTTTCAACTAATGACGGAGTTTTAATAATATTGTATGGAGAAATGAATGGTTTGTTTACCTTCCAGATTTCAATGAAGCAAAGGAGTTTTACCTTAGTGCAGCCAAGCTTGTTATTTTTTGTTTTTATCAGTGTTTTTAATTTTTGTATCCTTCTTTAAATTCAACATTTTCATTACGTCGTTGAAACATGAATTTCAATACGTCAATTGGATGAAATGAATTCTATTTTACTACGTTAGTTGCACGAATGGAATTCCGTTTCACCGCCCCTGTTGCGTCTATCAGTACGACGGAAGACATCTGCACATTCTTGTTTATCATACGTGTAGATTGTTAACTTGCCAACTAACGCCAGCGTAATCAATAGCCCTTCCCCCTCCTCTCTCTATCTCTCTCTCTTCCTCTCTCTATCTGATGGTCTGTTCCTCTCTGTCCAATTCATTATGTAGCTATCGATCTCTTTTTTAAAAATGAGTCACCGCCGTGACGCGACAAGATATGTGACAACTGCCGTTCCCGAAGTGATCCCTTGTTCAGGCGACGACACTCGTTCAGTGACCGAGGTCGTACTCATCACACACGCACACACACACGCACGTGCACACCAATAAATATGTACGTGCACACACGTAATCACGCACTTTCTAACGTACTCTGAGACATGCACAGACTTACATTCACACACACACATACTCACACAAGCACACACACACACACACACACACACACACACACACACAATTACACGCACCACAGACCAACACCCGCGCACACCAACCCATCATACACGAATCAACTCTCTCTCACTCGCACTTATACTTATACGCTCTCACACTCGCTCACACTCACTCTATCACTCGGACCAACTCACTCAAACACATGGAGACATAGCCACCCACACACAGATTGACACTCGCACACTAGGAGACGGGCAGAGGTAAAGATATGTAATGAGATATTTATTGACGAAACCAGTGACGGATATTATTCGTACTATTAACATTCTACGTAAAGGCTGCTTGCGTTATTGAACGCAGTGTAGATCGGCCCCCACCCTGGAAGACTAACGGAATTAATAAAAAAGGGCTCTTTACACGATTCCCGACCGCTTACAGCACCTGTTATACCCAGTTGACCACCAACTGAGAGTTACCAGGTGCGACGTTGCTTAACCAAGTATCTAACTACGTCACTGCTTTTGAAAGGATTGCCAACTCAATAAGCTCATGGACCCCAGGCTTTGAAAGGTCTTCCCATGGACTCTCTGTGATATCTCTGTGGACCCTTAGGTTGGGAACCACTGCATTTAAAGAGCAAAATCCTCCAGGCCCCCAAATCTCAGGCAACGTCCCTGCCTATCGTTACACTATCAGATCTTATTTTTATTTCTTTTATCATTCAAGAGTCATTGCCGACAAATGACATGTTGGAAATGGGGTGGAGAGATGAATATATGCCTCTCCTAAGGGTATCAGTGCAAAGTGAACACACACTGGCTGAGTCGGAGTTTGAACCCATTCTCCGTGCCCTTAACCACTCGCAAATTTGTATTCATATCGGCACATTACTTTACGGTATATCTATGTTGAGTTTTTCAATAGATAAATAAGACACATCCAGGCCAACGTCTGAAAAAACAACAACAACATATACACTGTCAAGAAGGTATTTAGAAAGAAAGACCATTTATCAGCAAAATCAGATTTGATTGTCCCTTTTATTACAAAGCGGAACTCGGGCAATCAGGTCCTAATGAAGTGAGGCCATCGTGCCTGGCAGAATCATCATGGCTGTCCTGGTTTAATTCAAAACGACATTATAAAAAGGCAATTGGCCAATCGATGGACGTTTTACATCCGTCAATCGATGACGTGGTATGCACCGGCATGCATCGCGCGCCCGGAAGCAGTTTGCTAGTTCTCATGAAATTGGATTAATTGGAGCAATAAATTGGTGTCATATTTGTCCACACGCACGTACATACACACAGAGAGACACCCGCACGCACGTGCACATACACAAACACACACACACACACACACACATACATATATATATATATATATATATATATAACACCAGTACACACAAATGCATGAATGTATACATATATTTGCATATGTACTAACACCTATGAATACGTAAGCTGCGGATATCTTTCTATTTTTTCTGTCTATGTATAACCATTTACACACACACACACACACACACACACACATATATGTTTGTGCTAACAAATGATTACTTGTGCATGAATACTACTCATAAAATATGAGTATATATGAATACACATACTACACACACACACACACACATATATGTTTGTGCTAACAAATGATTACTTGTGCATGAATACTACTCATAAAATATGAGTATATATGAATACACATACTACACACACACACACACACATATATGTTTGTGCTAACAAATGATTACTTGTGCATGAATACTACTCATAAAATATGAGTATATATGAATACACATACTACACACACACACACACACACACACACACACACACACATATATATATATATATATATATATATATATATTCAACATATGTAGGTGAAGAATATCAGTAAATGGACAATTTATATCTGTCAGAATGCGATAATCATAGAGACATTTTTGTAGGAACTTATTTTGATCGGCACCGATTTTATTCGGTAGCGAATTGATCTGTCTTAGATCGAGTAAATAAACAAAAAGGAGAATAGTGAGGTGATTGGAAGCAGCCTTATACGCAAGTTCTGCTCTGACCAACTGAGATAACAACACTCTCTTGGCTCAGCATCAATCTAAGAACGCACAAAAAATAGAGAAAAGAGTAAGGTCAACGAGTACTCGGATTCCTACCTTAAAGAAACAAATCTTGATGTATAGAATCGTATTTTTTTGCTTACTTTACATCAATCATGATATATACTAGATTAAGTGTCCACCGATTACTTTTGTATCAGGTATATATGTATGGGAGAAGAGAGTGTAAAAAGAGGAGTGAGAAACAGAGTGCATTACATACGGATGTTTGAATAGCTCAAATGGCAGTGGGCTAGCCATGTTGCAAGAATGGTGGACAACCGATGGACATCGGGACTCACGACATGGATGACCCAAGATTACATGCAGACATTAATACGACGGACGTTAAAAGACTGATGATGATGATGATGATGATGATGATGAAATAGAATGGACGATTAAAGAAAATGAGGAATCGAACCTTCAACCGGTGGCTTATTAGCTCAATGGTAAGAGCATTGCTACTTTGAACCGTCTATCCAATCGGTGGCCGGTTCGATTCCTACAGCTGCCCCATTCTCCTTAATTGTTTATTCTATTTACGTTGTCTAAATTGAGGAATATATCATCCGTTTAACAACAGAATATCATTTCGAGTAAGTTTCTATACAATATAACGGAATTCATAATTCATTCTCTTGGACCAAATATGTCCATTTCTCAATACATATATATGTTTATAGATGGATATCTGAAATTGTATGGATACACATACCAACATAAATGTCTTTCAAAATCGGCATAGGTTCTCTTGGATGCAAGTAGTGTCCATGCGAGCAGAAGGTATTGTTGGTGGTTTCAGTTATATGTGAAGAGATTTATTAATGATAAGTTAAAGAAACAACACTCAAAATATAAATACAAAATTATAATAGTATCTATTAGTATCATTTGGGGGTACTACTTACTCTTTAAATACCACTTTCACATTTTTTTGATGATGACCAATGGAAGTTCAAAGATCGAGACCTGCCAACTTTGAAATATTAAAAAAAAAAAAAAAACACAACCCTCGATGACATCGATGAAAGGTTTGAACTCAAACTGGAAATAATTAACAAGGAAATTGAATTGACAATAGAATTTGTCTGGAATTTTGAACAATGTGTGTTTAAATGAAGGATAGTAGCCTCGTTATACTCTCTCTCTCTCTCTCTCAATATATATATATATATATATATATATATATATATATGTATATATATATATATATATATATATATAAATAAATATATACATAACTTTTAAAAAATAGACTATCCCAATAATCCTAAAAAGAAGAGTATACAACTAATGCATCCTCCCGATAGTTACTTATAGAGCTGAAACATTGAACCTGCTCAAGAGACAGACCTGCAAACTGAGAAGCATGCAACGTGCACATGAGAGAACTATGCTCAACCTCACATAGAAAGATCACAAGACAGCACAATATATCAGAAATAGAACAGGGGTTCGAGACATCATAGAGTCCGTTAGAAAACTCAAATGGCAATGGGCTGGTCATGTTGCAAGAATGAAAGACAATCGATGGACATCACGACTCACAGCATGGATCCCCAAAAATCACATCCGAAACCGAGAATATAAGATTGAGAGATGAAGTAGACAAATTCAGAAAATACTGACTCAGCGACGTCCGTGATAGAGGAATGTGGCGAATCCTGGTGAAGGTTTATGTCCAACAACAGACGTTAAAAGAATTATGATGACGATGATGATGATGATGATGATGATGATTTTGATTTATACATATATATTGGGAAATGTGTATATATATATATATATATATATATATATATATACATATATATATTCGTGCATACGTACTTGTTAACTTGTCTACTCATATCTATATCTATCACAACATGTCACATGTCATGTTTTCGTAGTAACATTTGATCCTCACTGACTCATTACCCGGGATAGTTGTGATCCGTCCGCCCGACAAAAAGCCATTTTTGCCGGATATTAACCAATGGTCACCGGAGACCTGAACGATCTTCTTCAAGCGCGAAGATTACCATACTTAGTACGGTAGATTGCACAATGCCGATGCAAAAGCGTCCAGAACTAACTAATGGCTTTTTTCATGACGCTGTATGTTAATGACGGCTGGGATCCTTTTAAATTGGAGACAGCACCAATCATGTAGACACTGGCGATTTGTCAGGTCAACGAAACGATCTGTTGGTCGTCCAGTTAAAGGGTGGTTGGTAAATGCTGAGCTGTTTCTAAGTTGATTGCTTCTGAATGTTTATTTTCCTCCTTTCCTTTTCCCTCCCCTTTCACTCGCTCTCATCTCCGGCCTCTTTGTTTGCTACGCAGAGTTCTTTGAGTGCGAGTAAGTGCACTGAGAGACGCGAATTCAAGTACCCTTTTTCAGAAATAGAGTCTGTTTCATCTCACATAAATCCGATTCGTTGATATTTGAGCCCCTGAGCAGGAATCTAGATATTGTCTCAAAAAGAGAAGTGGAAATATCTGCTATGGCAGACCATATCTCAAGCGAAAAGGCCACACATTAATCTCTCCGGGAGGAGGTCCGGATAATTGATTAGGATCACTGTTGAAGAGTGGGGAGGTTAAAAATGGCGGATATTTGTATAAAGCTTATTATAGACTTCAACATCAAGTGGTTTTCTTTCCTCAACAAAGAAGCTGTTTGAGAACTGCCTGTGTATAGTTTAAAATCTCCCGGGTATTGGGGTGTCGGTAAGGTTTCATCTATGTATATAGCATTGGCACATTCATTGGTACATAAATGACCCCCTTCTGTCGCCAACATCTAATAAAATCATTCAAGATATGATTATCTTTGAAGGAGGCGACAGTAATTGCTGGTTTCTTTCGGTTGAAATCTGTTTTTAGTACCGTTGCGACCGGGAATGCCAAAGTTTAGATAAAACGTCGACATTCTATTCGATAAGAAAGAATATTAGCCATCGAGCAGTATCACTCGCATCTGGGCGTTTAGTGTCTCCGAGCAGTCATCGCAAGAAGAGACTGAATTCATCAAAGCCAAGTCGAAATCGAACTGTTTTTATTGACAGTCTGCAATTATGAGTTCATTTTATGGTGTTTGTATGGCGGGAAGCTATCAACGTCTGAATACAATAAGAAGAGCTATCTAGCTAGGCTGAGATGTGATCATCACTGTCCACTGAATTATTACAGGAACAGGCTGGACTCGAATCACACTTAATACTGCATCTCACTGCCCAAACACCCTCTCACATGACTTATTATCTTTTCACCAACTTTTCACTCATCAAAGTTCAACCCACAGTATTTCATCCCATCCGAGTCTCTAGCCTCGCCAGCTGACACAGGAGAATTCCTACGTTCTATTGGTTTGATCAGGTGGTAAACCTGGGGCTACTTAGAAGATGAATAACTTTTTATTTTGGACGTTATCAGTTGTCTGTAACATTGAACCATTATCTGCCATCTCAGTTCAACCCAGCAAACCAATTTATTCGCCACAAACATACACACCATCGATGTTCATTTTCGTAATCTTGGAGAGGATTCCATTTCTTCAGGACTGATTAAAATGTTTTCCATCCTTGTAGTTAAGTTAATCGAGATCCTGGTAAAGACAACATTTTCAATTTAGATTTTAGTCGATTATTTCTTAACACGGTCCAACTGCCCTCAAATACATTGGGGTCCCTAATTGAATTTCTCCTATAGTTCTATCCACGGGCCTTTAAACTTTCCCCTTCTCTAATCCTGACTTTTCTATTCTGTATCTTCAGTGCGAGTTGACCATTTCACGACCATTCGATCTATCTTTTGAACTATTGATCACGTGATATGAAACTTCATTTTTATCCATGTTTGAGCATCAGACTGCAAACTAGAAAAATCTGAGTTTTAATACCACGTGTTAATTTAGTAAATGGTTCCCAGGGCATTGAGATGTAGGTAGCGTATTGGTAAGCAGCATAGAAAAATGATTATTGGTGAACCGGGTTCGAACTTCAGCAGAGACAGTTCTCGTTCACTTTGCACTAACGCCGTCGGGGAAGGTATGAATCCAGTTTTTCTCCTCCCAGATTGGTTAAAAAGGAGGGGTAGATTGTTCTCTTCAGCGTCAGTTAGCAAGTATACTAGAAGTCTAACTCTCGTCAAGCGTTTTAAGAGGCTGACAACGGTCAGGGGAGGTACGTGAATTTGATTTCAACCCTCTTGAAGGCCTCATTTTTTCACGTTTCCAAAGAATTTTTTTACAATCCCTTTCACCCAAACAGAAACTTTAGCATCATCTTTTAAAAAAATGTTTGGCCTCACCTTTTTATTTGATATTAGTTTACACGTGGCGTCAGAAATGATGGCCAATATGAAATAAATGGAGACATGTTGCATTTTATATTCGTACATAAAAGAGATATGCATTGTGAAAAGCTTTGAGGATAGCCTTCTATACACTGTGCGTTTTATATACGTGAATGATAGAGGTCTGTGTCGTAGAGAGCTTGGAGAATAGTTCTTTTAATTTGTATTGCATTTTATATACGTTGATGATAGACGTTCACATTGTAGAGAGCTTGGAGAATAGCTTTCTATTCGCATTGAATTTTATATGCGTTGTTGATAGTAATTTGCATTGTAGAGAGCTTGGAGAATAGCTTTCTATTTGCATTGAATTTTATAGTCGTTGATGATAGAAATTTGCATTGTAGAGAGCTTGGAGAATAGCCTTTTATGCACATTGCATTTCATAGATGTGAATAATAGCGATTTGCATTGTAGAGAGCATGGAGAATAGCGTTCTACACACATTGCATTTTATATGCGTGGATAATAGAGATTTGCATTGCAGTGATCTCGGAGAAGAGCTTTCTATTCAATTTGCATTTTATAGTCGTTGATAATAGATATTTGCTTTGCAGAGAGCATGGAGAATAGCTCTCCATACACATTGCATTTTATATACGTGGATAATAGAGATTTGCATTGCAGTGAGCCTGAGGAATGGCGTTCTGTTTTCAACAGACAGATTTTTATCATTTTTTGTTCTGGTCTCTCTTACTTCTAAATTTTTTCATATTATTCTTTAACTTTAGAATTTTCATTACGTCATTAGATCATAGATGGCATTCTATTTTACCACATGAGTTGTATCACACAGCGTGACAGAAGACATCTATACATTAGTAATTCATTATATGTGTTGATAATTAGATAGCTCATGAAAGTACAACTTAGGTTTGAATAGTTGCCGTGTGCTTGGAGAATTGAAAAAAACTGTCTACATAGGTTTTTTTCATTTTTCAAGGGATTTCGGCGGATCATCTCTGTATTTGCGTAAATAATTCTAAAAATAAATACCAGCTGATGTAGCCTAAAAGATGGGTAAATTAGAATCCGTAGCTTTCGGAGAAAATATAAGGGGATGGGAAACTCGATATTTACTAAGTTTAGTGAATTTTTAGATCCACGTAATGACGGAGGACATCAAAACTGCAATGCCGGTTTGCTTTTTTGTCCTTTATCGTCCCGAGTCAGATTTCAGCAGGATAGAAAAAGATCTTATTTTTATCCATTTAATAATTCAATTCTTGCAAAATTAATCCACAGAAATCTAGCATTCAGAAACACGAATCATGAGAAAAAGCTTCTTCTTGTACTTCTCACAAAATGTTGTTCTTGTGTGAAGTTTCTTTATCTGATTGTCAGCGAAGTCATACAAGCAAAATACCTATTTTGTGCAAATATTTATTAGCAGTATTGTATATATATATATATATATATATATATATATATATATATATATATATATGTGTGTGTGTGTGTGTGTGCGTGTGTTTAGGTATACATTTTTTATATGTATCTATATGTACATGTGAGCATATATATATGTATTAGTTTTTCTCTTTTAGTGGAACTTCTAATTAAACAACGGCAAAATTCAGTAGGAACGATATAAACCTCTAAAAAATGAATTAAGTTCCCGATTGAATATATAAACAATTATGTTCCAATGAAATAGAATAGACCCCAAGGAATTGAAAATGGCGTCTGATGGAGACAAAATACGCAGACCGACTCTAGTTATCAATTTTGTAATTTGATTGAGAATGGGTTGATCTGGGATCTTCCCGTCTGGATTTCAAGAAGGAGAAGAAGATGGAAGAGGAGGAGGAAAAAAGAGAAGGAAAAGAAAGATAGGAAGAAAGAGAAGGAAAAGAAGAATGACTATGAAAAGAAAGAGGGGAAGAAAAAGAAGAAAGGGAGGAAAAGAAAAAGAGAAGGAGAAGACAAAGGAGAGGGAGGAGAGAGAAAGGCGGAAGAGAAGAAAAAGAAGAAGAGAAATAATAAAGTGAGAAGGAAAAGAAGGAGAAAGAAGAAGGAGGAGAAGAAGGAAGAGAAGGCAGAGGAAGACAATACTACTACTACTACTGCTACTACTACTACTACTACTACTAATAATAATAATATGATTACAATGATGATGAAGAAAAGGAAGAAGGGGAAACTTCTGGGAAGTCGAAGTGAGAAACAAAGAGTCGAGATAAAGAAAAAAATGCAAGTGACAACAACAACAACAACAACAACAGCAACATCAGGATAATAGAAAAAAAAAAGATTAACATGAAAATTGAAATACGTAAAAAAGGTCCCCAAAAGAAACGACCTATTCAATTATTCGAGTTGGGGAATTCTATTTCCAGAAGTCCGACCGGTGAAAAGGAAATTATTGTCGACTTTTTCTGTCGGACAAAAGAATCGAGATCGAACTGCCCTGAGTCGGCAATCCAAGTGTCGTCTGCTTGAGACAAACTATAGAGCTCAAGTCCTCTTGTGTCAACGTTCGTTGTTAACCGAGTGATGCACTTATACCTTCAATCTTTCCCACACTTTACAGAGCGGCTTTGTCACTCGCATTGTTCAATCAAGGGGGGGGGGAATTGAAAAGAAGAACCTTATTATCACTTCTGCTGTGCTACAGCCAGAAGATGAAACCCGCGAAGGAATTTCAAATTTCGGCGTGAACGTCAGGGTCATTTCGTAATAATTCCTTGAGAAAAAAAAGATCCCTGAATCGAAGCCTTTGCATTCAGAGTTCTGTTTAAAATGGAATAGCGTTTCAAATGATTCGGGAAAATGAGACGTTGAATTCAAATATGACGTGTGTGCTATGCATGGTTTGTTCAAATTTATATGTTTGCTTTTGGATTGGTTTCTTTATTTGCATCTATTTTTCTGACAAAAATCATGGAAGGATTTTCTTGCATATTTCATGCTAACTGTTATGTTACCACATTTTGGAGTCTTCAGAAGGCAATTTCTAGGGGTATGAGTACATTTGAAAAGAAAGTTGTGTAATCGCAGATTGAACCCGTCTTATACTCCACCGAAAAAAGAAGGCCAATGCTGTGTATTGAAAAATATATTTTGTTTATTCTTTGTGTCGAACGAGGAAAAATAGAAATCGTATTTTCAAAACACGAAACAGTGCTGGAGCGAATACCACGAAAATGTGTTGATGACAAGATTAACTTACATGGATGTAGTTCTATCCTTCTCGATTACTTCTATCTGTTTCTCTTCTGCCATCCCCGGGCTGGTCTACCCAAATGAATAGTGTCCTCGCTTTCTTTGTCCTGCCAGTTTCAATTTGGCATTCTCATTCATCAGAAGTGGTGACGAGAGGACAGTTTTGATTTTGCCTGGGACTGATCACAGGCCACGACAAACACCATCATTATCATATCTTCCGGCACCTTTGTTGTATAACGTTGGCAGAAAACCATATCCATGAAGCACACACCGGGGAACCAACTTGCTAACAATGATATTCACTTCACTAAAATAGGAGACACATAAAGTTGATGATATCCTATATCTAAAAGATTCAAGTACACACCTGGGAACTGCACCTTGACAGAACCAGGAAGAAAAGAAAGATTACACACCTTTATTATTTTTTTCTTATGACCATTATTTCATACAAAATCCTAAAGCTCGATTAAAACGACAGATTAACCTACTCCCTGCATTCTAGTTCAGATATTTCCAACTTTTGTGTTCCCCTGTACACCTAGGGCATTCTGATAGGGTCCCATCCATATGGCCCCAAAATTAAAGATCAGATTTGATAAAAATATATTGATTTTAATAATAAGAGCTTTATTTACTTGTTACTGAAAGGGTTGATAAATATCCTGCAAGTTCCTCTATCAGCCATTGTAGATAGTAAGTGATTAATTCTGTACCAGTCTTTAACTTTTTTGTCAGGTGATGCAGCCATTGATTCATGTTGCAGTAGAACAGAATTTGATAAACTTTATATCACTGGATACATATTAAAAAGAAACAACTACATAAACATTTACAATATATATATATATACATATATATATATATATATATATATATATATATATATATATATATATATATATATATATAAAATGACATCACACATATGAGTTTCTGAAAAGCTCTTTTCAACTGACACTGTTCAGAGGATGAAACGTCAGAAGGTATTTGAGAAAACTATCGTTCAAAAGATTTTAAATCACGTCATGCTTGCCTACTTGGTTGCATTAATCAACTGTTTCCTGGGTTGTTTACACTACAGGTAATACGTTCAGACCCCTATTTACCCCTTGATAAGTGCAAATATACCCTTGTGGGTGCATGTACTCCACGTTGAGAACCTCTGATTTAGTTGGTTGTTTTTAACCAATTTCTAGTTCGTTTCCATTGCTCTCCGAGATATAAGAAATGCAAATCTTTTCCAGAATTGAAGCTCTGAGATAGAAGAAGGTATTTAGACACCCTCCCTCAGGGATGTGATGAGGCATACGCTTTTTTTTTCATTATGCGATTGTATGCATATTTGTACTTAGGTGAGTGAAAAAAACTACTTAGTCCCATCGACATATTGCTGCAGATATCAGGAAGTATCCTTTACTTCACCCGGTGATTGCAATAAAAGATTAATTCCTGGTAGGAGGATAGACTAAGAACGAGGCTTACACAGTTGAGAACCAATCATCCGAAATGCATTGGACCAGTTTCAGATTTGGGAATTTTTCAGATTCCGGAATATTTTTGTATACATAATGAGATGTCTCGTGGTTAGGTTCCATGTTTCAGCTCCATAAGTGACTATCGGGAGATGCTCAACCTTAAATAGAGAGACCACAAGACAGTACAGTATACAAGGAAAAAAACGGACGTCCGTGACATCATAGAAACTATTCAAAAAACTCATATATGGTAATGGGCAGGCTATGCTGCAAGAATGAAAGACAACCGATGGACATCACGTCTCACAACATGGATCCCCAGATATCACATAAGAAACCGAGGCCGACAGAATACAAGATGGAGAGATTAACTGGACAGATTCAGGAAATACTAGCTTCACGACGCCAATGATGGAAAATTGAGGCGAATCCTGGGGAAGGTGTATGTCCAACAATGGACGTTAAAAGACTGATGATGATGATGATGATGATGATGATGATGATGATGTATTGGAGATGGGGGCCTGTGATGTAATTGGAGTAATTTCGGGTTTACCTAATCTACGTTTATCTCCCACTCAACTGTATTGAAAATGATTGCTTTTTGCTCTGCATTGTACAAAATGTTTCGAAATTATTCTATTTCGCTTTTATTGTTCACTGGAATTTTTCCGTATTCAAACACAACAAACAAAATCATTATTGGATTAGGTTAAGAAAGTGAAAGTGAAAGTGAAAGTAGTGAAATGGATAAATGAAAAAGAAAATAGATAAGAATGTGTAAATAAGGTTCTGAGGCGGGTAAAATATGAAGGATAACAAATGCAAGAATAGATTACAATACACCGTATCTTTAAGGCATTTCAAAATTTTAGATAAATTAAGACAAATAAGAATTGGATTACAAGAGCTGTAAATTTTAACAGAAACCATCCCTGAGAATTTAACATGTTTCAACTTTCACCGTTTGTGGTTTAAATATAATTTTACGTCTCTAAAGAGTTGAAAGAAGAAAATTAAACCTTCACTCTAGTCAAAATGAGTTATGTGCCTCGTTGGATTTTGAAAGGTTCGGGTTTTGAAAAAATTCGATTTTCGGAGTTTCGGATAAGGACTGCTCAACTGTACTTCATTTAAGATAATTGGTCACAAATAACTGAAGATTCGGTAAAATGCTTAGAAAGATCGAAATATGAGTAGATGTATAGCTTAAACCACAATTTCTTGGTTATGAATCAGATTGCTTATCTATATGAATGTTTTTTGGAATCACTCTTACTCTTTCACCTCTAGTGATGATAGTTGATACCTTTCTTAGTCTACTAAAGATAATAACAATAACAGCAACACTAAAACAAATAGTATTGATAAAACTGCAAGTTGTACTAATACTCATGCCATTAAGATGATTATTTTCAATATGAAGCATGTGAAGCAAATTACGAATATTGCTATTAATACATTATTTTCGCTGCAATGGAATGTATTGTTGAGGTGTACCAAAAGTATTTCTTTTTTTAATCGACTTCTTATCATACCATTACAAAATATTTTCTACATAAGGTATATTTCGATAATCCTTGCTCTTCCAAATGTTTTCCGGTCCTAGGGGCCAGTTTCTCTCCTGAATTGCATTCTTAACCATCATCGTAGACAAGTGGCGGTCGTATACTTCTGGGCTTTATTTCGAGAGGCAAGGTATTACCCTTAAATCGCTTAAACCAGTTTTGGGTAAATATCGTTGCATTTTCCCCCACTTCTCGAATTTAGCAAGAAGCTCCAGTTTCTGAACTCTTTTCAACCCACTGCTGTTCCATCTCACAGTGGTAGCACACATTATGTTGGAAATTTGGATGCACTAAAACTTTGTAATGCTATCAGACTAGCTGTCAAAACTCCCTTGTGATTGAGACCACCATTATGACTGGTTGTTCCAAAGGAGGAGATACTTTTTATTGCATAGATTCCCATCATCCCAAGAGATGAACTATTTTAGTTCAGCGCCTTCAAAGGGGTGATCATTTGCTTTGGCCGTCAACATGTCTCCAGGACAGTTCTCCAAGATTACTGGAATTGAAATGACAAGACCATGTTTCTCTCATTGTTAGCCCTGTTTTGCATTCTTATCAATTTGGGCAAACAGATATCTTTATAATCAGAGCATCAAACCACAGGACGAGGTAATATTGTCTACCCCATAGCCATCGCTGACTAAAACACATTTTTGTTAGGACCGTTTCTGTTTTATGTGCTGCATATCAACCTAGAATTACAGGAGAATATAGAAATTGAAAAGAAAAAGCTAGTTTCTTCGATTCACAAAATTAAAATCAACGAAAGCTTTACACGTCATAGCAACCAGGGAAATTCAACTTTAGGGATGTGTGAACATAGGGATAAATATTTGCACACATGGTTATTTACAAAAAGAACTCCATCAAAACTTGTTGTAAGTTAAGTCATTCAAGTTTGACACACAAAAAAAAATGATTTCTACATAGTTGGTACTCGAGCTACGCCGAATACTGCTAGTATTATTGATATAGCTGAGTCTTAGATAGTCTTTAGATGTCTGCACAAAATAAGCTTTGGAGTAAATGTCTGCAAAAAAAACCCAGAAAAAAAAGAAACGAAAACAATTTTGATACACCCTAATTTCCATGCCAAAATATTGTAATTGTCTCAATAATCCGAACACTGACAATATCATGGCATCGTCTGCGATATAATTTGGGTATCAAGTGATTGATAGCTTTTGCTCGACTCTCTCAATAATATTGATCTGATGATCATTCTTGTCTTCTTGATTGCCCCTGTCATCGTTTTCTTTTCTCCATTGTCGTCACTCAATATTGTCCTTCTTATATCAGGAAAGATATATTCTTCATTTTCTAATTAAGCAGAGAATGCAACTTCTTGGTTATGAAACTCAAAATGCCAGAAAATGCAAAGAATAATGAATTACATCAAGACCGATGGAAGGATCCAGTGAAAAATAATAATTTTAGTACGATCATTATCGAAGTTATCTAGTTCTACAGTCATACATCGACTTACATCCAGCTGACTTACGTTCGATCGCAGATACGCCCCCGTAAGATCTAAAAACCTATTAACTGCGAATTACGAAAATCTTCATCATGTTATCATTAGCTTGCTAAAGAGAATGCTGCAAATACATCATGTTTGTTTCAAGTTATCTAAACAGGGGAGGTGGCATGGAGAATGTGCAAACATCTTTTTGGGTTGAGTTAATGACTTAATGGAAGAAACGTAATGAATTACATTCTCTTCAGAAAAGCAGGACGGAAGTTTGTATGGTACAATATAGAGGTTTACGTAAATATGTATGTGTCATGGTGACGTATGTTTTTTCAGTGGGTATATTCAGTTCACTCTAGAACATTCGACTTACGCCAAGATCGAGTTGCGTCAATACAGCAAGAACTTAACCAGAAGTTGATTCATGGCTGCCAAAATTTGGCTTGGCATATGTGATACAGCGTGTTTCTCTTTTCATCTGTCTGTATGACACGATAACTCAAACAGTTTTCAATGAAATTTTGTGCAAGTGAGGGTCATGGGTTGAGACAGAAGTAGTTAAATTCTGGGTTTGATCCTAGACTTTCTTGTCTTTGGCAGAGATAGGCGCTCTCTGAGTGCTGTCTAGTTCGAAATTAGTCTTGTTGGTTGCTACTTTTTATGTACTTTTTCTCGTGCCATTTGCTTTTGTGGTCAAATAGTTTATTCGGTAAAAAGCAACAAGAATGTAATTTTATACGTTGTAAATTAGAAAGATGGGGATTGTCAGAGACAAGGAAATATCATAAAAGCCACTGAAACAGAAAGGCTACTTTACCTATCGCTACTTTATTCGTGCCGTCAATATGACGTCATATATGAAATATATGGATATACACATTGCATTTTATATACGTTGATAATAAATATTTCAGAATGACCTTGCAGAGTAGCGTTTTGTTGATCAGTTTGAAAATATTTTCGATTTTTGTTCTTATCACTTTATATATATATATATATATATATATATATATATATATATATATATATATATAACATTCTCAAAATTCAGCATTTTTACTACGTCATCAGAACATAAAGTTCTATTTTGCTATGTGTGTTGCGTCCAGTAGAAAAATACATAGCTAATTATTTTGTGGGGATATAAACGAATCGACAATGATTTTACTATATTGCTAATGATTTTTACTCTAGAAACATTATGAATTTTACTATAGAATTGTATTGTCAACCATTTTCTGTAAAAATGCATTACAAATCGGGATAAAAAGGGATTATCAGTGGCCAGGAATGGATGCAAGGGTTACTGATAGAATAATGCTATTATATGAATAATTCTCAACGTCGTTTCAGTTGTAATTCCAATTTTGCCCCTCAACATCCCCTATAAAGGACAACGTGAATATTATGAATATAGTCATCGTTTAACCGTGGAAGCTGACTGTCGTTTTTTATCATTGACATCATAGACGCCAAGATGACTGTAATCCATTTCGTCATTGAGGCTTAATTAATCAAATGCATCCTCAGGTTTATATTGTATTCTTCTTCAATTGCAAAAGCATCAACCACCTCTCTCAATCTTCAAATTCACTCTCTTCCACCTTCTTCCTCTCTCTCTCAATCTATCTATTAGAAACAGTTAACAAAAGCTGTTGCTAAAACTGTAGACATAGGTTTCTTTCAGTTTTCAAGTTGCTCTAGCTGGCTATGTACACACGTTTGCATGTATGTATCATGGTTTCACCAATGTACCTGGAGGACCGATGATGTAAACATTCACTCCTTATGTCCTCAAAAAATCATTTTTTTTCTTTTTAATTCCTTCCCTGAATGGGTTTTTAATGGGGGTTTAATTTGCAATTCAATTTCATGTTAAATTGATCCCTTAGTTTGTGTCCACTTTTTTTGAAAATTCAGACCTTTTTTTACTGCCCTACAAAATACGAGGGAAGTAACTCATACGTTGATAATCATTTTCCCATTGTATTGATTGATCACCCCAAACACAGCTTTTGTGACAGTTTCTATTGAGTGACAAACCGAATCTATTTTATTCATTTTATCTCTAACTCCTCACTATGATTCACTCACTCTCTCGCTATCCATCTAAACCAGTGTATATCCAGCCTGTCTATATCTATCTATTTATTAGATACTGTCAACCAAAACTGTCAACATAGGTTTATTTCAATCTTTTTGAAAGAATGTTTATTTGTTTTTGGCCCAATACCTTTTTAGAGGGGGATTCAATTTACGATGTAAGTTTATGCTGAATTGATCCTTCGTTTTTGTCCGCTTGCTTGAAAAAAGAAGAAATACAGGCTTTTTAGTGATCACTGTCTAACAAAAGGCAGCTGAAGTAACTCATTCATTGATCACCAACTTTTTCAATTTTTTCTATTTGATTATCCCCAACACAGAATGCTACGAAAAGACGTTGGTTGCATGACGCTTTCTATTGAGTGACTAACCAGACCTATCTATCTATCTATCTATCTAACTAACTATCTATCTATCTATCGATCGATCTATCTATCTATCCATCTATCTATCTATCTATCTATCTATCTATGTCTGTTCCTATCTATCTATCGATTTATTTATCTCAGTCTGTTTTTATCAATCCATCTATCTATCTATCTATCTATCTATCTATCTATCTATCTATCTATCTATCTATCTATCTATGTCTGTTCCTATCTATCTATCGATTTATTTATCTCAGTCTGTTTTTATCTATCTATCTATCTATCTATCTATCTATCTATCTATCTATCTATCTATCCAACTTCGAGAGAACAAGATAAAAAAGGCCATGAAAAAACTAACAGAAAAAGAATGCAACTCGTATTAAATTATAAAACTCCAAGAGAAGCATAAAACAAGCAACGCTTTACAAAACGAACCTAATCAAATTCAACCAGAGAAACGGATAATAAGAAAAAAGAAGTTTAAAAGAAAAAGATACAGAATTAACGGAGAAATAAAACGGCGCAATGAATGAATAGATGAAAAGGAAGCCATTTTTAATTAGAATCATGAGAACGGGACACGATGTGAAACAAACTGGCAAATAAAACGATCTTGGAAAATAATAGGGAAAATAAAAGGGAAAATAATAGGGGAAATAAGAGTAACCAAAAACAGAAAGAAGAATAAAAAAAAAAGGGAGGGGAAGTTTAGGAGGGTGAAGGATGAGCAAAGAGTTATGAGAGAGAGAGAGAGAGAGAGAGAGAGAGAGAGAGAGAGAGTGAGAGAGAGAGAGAGAGAGAAGGGGGCACTTCTGGAAGGGCAGAAAGATGTGAAGGAATTGAAAGAGTTGAGAGGAAAAGACTTGGGAGGAGAGAAAAGGGAAAGAAAAAAAAGAAAGGTGAAAAGACGAGGTAAAATATGATACTGAGAAAAAAACAAAACAAAAAACCCCACAAAAACAAAAAAAAACCCACAAAAACAAAAGCGATGAGTCTTGAGTAGGAGGAGGAGCAGGAAGAGGAGGAGGAGGAGGAGAGAGAAATGAGGTGGAGGTAGATAAGACTGGTTACAGAGAGGAGGAGTTTGAAGAATGAGAGAGGGGACGCAGAAAGGAAATATGGCGGAAATATATGTTGAATAATATACCGTTTCCCCTGTATCCTTTGTTGCTGAGATGTGTCATTGACCAACCGTTTCACTTCTCATCCACAATATTTGCAATCGACAGCGCAAGCGCACACGCACACATGTGTGCACACACACACACACACGCACACACACTCACACACATACGCACACGCAAACACACACCCGTCATATTTTTTCCAACAAATTTTATGCCTTTTTTCTAAAATTGAGGCGTGGTTTACATCATATATGAAGTTAAAATTCAACTTAACGTAAACTGAGATCCTTCCCCATTTTTTACACGCTCAATTTTTAAAGTGAATATCCATACCTCGTATAAATGAATCATCATAGCTCACACATGTACCAGAACTACTTATCTAAAGAATTATCTAAGATTATCAATAGAAAAATTTCTTTTCATCTAAAAGAGAAAGATATTTCAAATGGAATCATCTAAGAAATACCAATACAAAATTTGGGCATTGTTGGTTTAAAATGACTATAGAGAACCCCAAAAGTGCTTTTTGACACCCCTGCCAAAGTTTTAGATTTAGCTGTAGCCCCCCAAATTGAAACCAAAGGCACCTGGAAACATACAAACACATACACAGACACTCACACAAACACACACACACACACACGATCAGAGAGAGAAGAATCTGTAGTCCATTTAGCTGGCTGGTTATGCAGGCGTTTTAATTCGATACAATCCTTTAAAAAATGCTTCAAAAAGCCGTCAGAAACCTTTCAGAGCAAGTGTTAGATTAAAAAATCAAATATCAACTGTTACTTATCATTTCCCTCATCGCAACAGAAATATTCTTCATGTTAATGAAGAAAATGACTAAAGCTTTGCAGATGAGTAATTAGGGTACAATAAAGTCAGTGGGTAGCGAGAAGAAAAGCCGACACCTTGCCTACTTATTCCTAATTAAAATGCATTGAAATACTGCCGCGATTATAGTACTAGGACAACTGACCCCGGGTAATTACTCACTGATAATAACATAGCAACTGTAAAACACAAGTTAAAGTTTGTGGAAATGAAAGAGTTGGCCATATAAATGATCACATCCACGGGTAAATTGTCAAGAGATATTTATTTTGGAAGAAGTAGTTTGGGGGGCAATTGTACTATGAGGATACTTTTTCTGGTGGCGGTTGTCCTGATAGCAAGGATTACAGCTTCATTTTTTCCCTACTGTTAGAATTCGCTGCAGGAGCAATCATTGGAATGGATGTAACTTTTGATGTATTTATTTAATAAATCCTATCCGCAATATCACGGTTTACATAAAACTATTACATATACATAATTTTCATATCGTTATTCAATTATCCAATTTTCAAAATGGATTTGTCTTAATTTGATTATCATATATTAGGTCTGGTTAATCACTCAATAGAAACTGTTTCCAGACCAATGTTTCTTTTGGAAAATGTTATGTTGGGAGTGATTAATTAAAAAAATGGAAAAAAGGTGTAATCGATGAAAGTTACTTTCCTTGCCTTTTGTCAGGTTGTGATCTCAACAGAATGTCAAAGTTTAAAAAAAAAACGAAACGTCGGTGCTGCTGGAAACAAACTAAGGAATCATTTTAGCATAAACTGAAATTGCAAAATTGAACACCCCGTTAGAGACCTATTTAGTAAGGGAGTTTTCGCACCCCAAAACGAAAACAAACTTCAAGCGTTTTTTTATAGACATAATTAGGAGTGAGAGTTTACATTTTCAGTCCTCTAGCCCCATTGGTGAAGCATGATACATGCATACAAACATGCATACATACATGACCAGCTTGCCCACAAGCCAGCCGCGGCATGTGCCCGTCCGTCTCGGCCAACGATGACACCCTCGGCGAGGGCGACGAGAAGCCGTGCTCCAGCTTCTCCTTGGGGTTTCACGAGACGGAAGAGACTGCCGACCTACTGGGATTCTGGTGGCCGACTTTCCTTCCTTTTCAGCCAGCCAGCCAGCCAGCCAGTCGTCCAGACCAAGACGAAAACTGAAAATCAATGTTGACAATTTCGGTTGTCGATTTTCTAATACGAAAGTGAGTTGTATTTTTCACGGGCATGATTGTTCATGACGAAGTGTGCGGAGAGGAGATATGGTGGGAATAAAAAAAAAAGATATATTTACACATATTCCTGCTAGAAATAGACTCACTACTATTATTAACTTGTATGATTACCGTACTCACTATAGTACTACACTGAACTCTTTTTGACTGTTATATTCATCCAAATTCTGTTGATGTTCCTGATTCGAAGTGATCACTTTTTTTTCAGTACATCCAAACCAATGTTCCCTCTTTTTTTCTGGTCAACGAGCGCAAAGATCTGTTCATTTTTTTCCGAGGACAAAATCAAGTTCGCGATGTAGCTGTTTTTATTATTTCGTTGAGCCATTCAACTTCAAAGTATCTGAATATTTTGTGCTCACATTAGCTTCCTTTGTCGGTTAGTTGTAGAATATGAGAGCGCGAGCAAAGTTTAGAATGAACTGTCATCCCAACAAGTGCATCTCGTGAAATTATCTTATGCCACAATCAAAAGTCCTTCCTATCTCATGGCTTATTTTATCTCACACCAATCACATAATTAGATTCGATCACTTTACGTTCTCTTAATTGAGCCATCATTTCAAAAAGGGTTCGAGACCCCTCGTTTTCTGTGGAAGATATAAAACTTGACCAGATTGAATAATGTCATGTTTATACGGGTTGTTGTGGTTTAATAGGTGTCAGGCAATAGAGAATGATGCACCATTAAATATATATTTCTATTTTTCATATATATCATAGCAATTTATAATTCATGAGTGTTTGATATCTTAGTAGATGCGGCTATTACAATGATGAGAGTACGAGATTATAAGTTACATTAAATTTATTTGACGGCATGAAGTTTCTTGCAAACGGCTAAGAGCATTCGACAATCACAAGATGAAATTTAATTCTCATTTCATCTGACAAATCCGACTACTTTTAAGGAGTATAATTTATAATCTCTTATATATATATATATATATATATATATATATATATATATATATATATATATATATATACATATATATATATGTAGCGAAGGTTTCGACCCTACCTAGCGGTACTACAAGGGATACTGGATAGTCTATAGCCACACTGAAGAGTTGTAGTTCAACAGAACAGCTGTCTGTGGATGTCACATTTATCAATTATCATTATAATTACGGCTCCCTTCTTTAGGGTTGAGCACTTTTAGGCAGGGCATCCGTCTACTATAAGGTACTATAGAAATGCTCTTCCAACTCTTGAATCGACCACTCTAGTGGATGGAGTATTGTACGTAAGTAGATATATCGCTTAATTCGGTCCTAATGACCGTCCAGATCCACGTAGGGCAAGGGTAAAGCATCTGCCTCTGGGTCTGAAGCGAAGGTCCCAACCCTACCTAGCAGTACTGGGAGGGATACTAGATAGTCTATAGCCACACTGAAGAGTTGTAATACAACGAAACAGCTATCTTTCGATGACACAATTATATATATATATATATATATATATATATATATATATATATATATATATATATATATATATATATATACGTGTGTGTGGGCATAGTATCCGACAATATTATTGAGTGGACAACATGGAAAATAGTCGTATTTCATCATCACTATCAATAGTCTTTTATCGTCTGTCGTTGAACAGACCTTCCCCAAGATTTGCCACATCTCTTCATCGTGGGCGTTGGAGCCTGTCAAGTTCGTCTCACCATCTCATATTCTGCCGGCCTCGCTACAGCATTTGATCCGTGGGATCCATGATGTGAGTCGTGATGTCAGTTTCCGCCTTTCTTGCAACAGGATCAGTCCATTGCCAGTTGAGCTTCCTAATGGTTTGTATGATGTCTCGGACTCCTATTTTCCCTCTAATATACTGCGCTGTCTTTTGATCTCTCTTTGTGATGTTGAAGACGATTCTCTCGTGGTTCTCAATTTGCGGGCCAGTCTCTTGGTTAGGTTCGAGGCTTCAGCTCCATTGGTGACTATCGGGAGAATGGATTGATTGTATAATCTTCTTAGGACTGTCTTTTATTGTTCTTGAAGGTTGAGCTTGCTCTACCAAAGGCTCACCATCCTGGAGTGGTTGTTCACTTGATTTCTTTTTCTCTTGAGGATCCCATGTATCTAAATTCAGTTCATTATACTTACATATTTCGCCTTCTGCCTTTGTCAAAATGGAAATTTTCAATGAAAAAATTTTGAGAAGTTCCTTAATGCAAGTAAACAATGTCAAGCAACATTACTCATTGAGAGCACAATCTTCAGTGTTTCAAATCACGAAGGAGCCGCGAAACAATTATCATCATCATCACCGTCAGTATTTTAACGTCCGTCGTTGGAGATAGACCTTCCCCAGGATTTGCCACAATTCTCTATCATGGGCGTCACGGCGCCAGTATTTCCCAAATTTGTCAATTTCATCCCTCCATCTTCCGTCGGCCTCGGTTGCACATGTGATCTCTGGGGATCCATGTTATGAGTCGTGATGTCCATCGGTTGTCTTTCATTATTTCAACACAGTCTGGCTATTGCTATTTAAGTTTTTTAATAGATTCTACGATGAATTTGACTCCCGTTTTCTTCCTGATATACTGCACTGTCTTGTGATCTCTCTTTATAAGGTTGAGCATGATTCTGTCATGCGCACGTTGCATGCTTCTCAGTTTGGGGGTCTGTCTCTTGGTTAGGTTCAATGTTTCAACTCCATAAGTGACTATTGGGAGGATGCACTGGTTATATACTCGTATTTTAAGGATTATTTGGATCGTCTGGTTTTTGAAAGTTGAGCTTGCTCTGCCGAAGGCTTGCCATCCTAGGGGGATTGTTCGCTCGATTTCCTTTTTTTTTAGGATCTCATGGAGATCCGTTGTCCAAGATAGATGTAGTGGTCTACCTTCCCCAGTTTTGTATGTTCGATCTTGACAGTTGTCTTCTTATTCTCAATATGATTGTTGCACATGATTTTTGTTTTACTGAAGTTCATGTGTAAGGCTACTTTTTTGCTTTCTTCGTTTGGTTCATCTAGCATCAGTTGGAAGTCGTGTTGGTTCTCTGCGAAGAGGACGATGTCTTCTGTGAATCTGAGGTAGCTCAGATATTGGCCGTCTGTTTTGATTCCTAACTGATCGTGTAATAGTACAAAAGCAAAACAGTGAAAATTCTCTATTATCCTGGTTTAAATCATAATTCAAGATTTTTAATGATTGTGCTCACATTCTATGACATTACCTGACATTATTTCCTTGAAAAACCAAACTTCTCAATATCTTCCCAATTTAAAATACTACCTTGAAAAAGCCTGATGGAAAAACATGCAGGTATAAGTAACTTGATTTGAATACTACCAATCAGTAATATATATATATATATATATATATATATATATATATATATATATATATATATATATATATATATGAATGAATGAAAGGCTTGGCTTTGCAGACGAAGATTGTTGGGAGAAATTGCCACAGCACTAGGATCATAAACGGCGGGGCCTGTGGGTAGATCTTTTGTCCTGTCTAAGAAATGGATTTTTAAGGTGAGGCCAGCTTGCCCAAAGCAGAGAAGCCAGACGCTCCGACGGAACAGGTGTGCGCTGATTTTAGAGGTCTTCTTCAGAGGATTGATCCGACAGTGTAGCAGGCTGGGTGCCCAGGTCAAAGGGTTTACAACCAATGCATCCTCCCTATGGTAACATATGGCACTGAAACATCGAACCTATCCAAAAGACCCTCCAACCGAGAACACTGCAATGTGCGCATGAGAGAATCATGCTCAACCTAACGTGAAGAGATCATAAGACGGCACAGTATGTAAGAGAAAAGATAGAAGCCAGGGATATCAATGAAACTATTAGAAAACTCAAATGTCAAGGGGCAAATGTTGCAAAAATGGCAGATAACTGTTGGACATCACGTCTCACAACAAGAATCCCCAGAGATCAAGTGCAAGAAGGCTGTAGCAGATAGAAATAAGATGGCGTGACGAGCTAGATAGGTTCAGAGAGTACTGGCTCCGTGATGCCCATAATAGAGAGGTCTGGCAGAACTTTTTAAGTCGAGCCAATTACAGGGGAGTTGGTATCTTCCATTCTTACCCTAATCAACTGGATGAGGTGGCCGCGAGGCGGATTGTCTAACTTGAGCTCTTTTCATTCTCTCTATCTTAGTTTACATATAAGAAGAACTTACAAGAATATATATATATATATATATATATATATATATATATATATATATATATATATATATGTGTGTGTGTGTGTGTGTGTGTGTGTAAGGGACTCTAGATCCCCAATGCTCAAGATAATTTTCCACAGAGCTTATTAATGATATTTTCAATCCAGAAGACAGTGGTAAAAATTCTTTTGCCTCTCATCAATCACGTTTTTCAATTGGTATGAAAAAAAATCGTCACAGATTCCCGGATTAAAGATATTAGATGTTGCTGAATTTTTTCTCCTCTGTTACTGGTATAGCGAGTATTTAATTTCAGTCTTGAAACACTTGAATTATTACTACACATCTTCTTTAGTAAAGGTCTTACATACAAACATTTTTTATTTGTTTAATCATTTATTTCATTGTATGTTATTTTAGTGAAATATTTGCTAATAACTGTTTATGGGTGATGTTTGAAGGGATTTATGTTTTATACGGAATTAGATCTCATTGTGCTATGGGAAATCCCTTGTGGGAATCGTCTATTGTTTACCGTGGATCTTTTCCGGGGATTTGGAAACATAGAAAACTATTGCAACATTAAAAGACTTCAAATATTGGAAGCAATTCTATATAAACAAGACAAACTTGAATAAACAGAATCTCTCGTGAAATAGACACCAACATCATAAAATGCCTATAAAACAATGCCATAACTTCCATTAACATAAATCAAATCGAACAAACAACTTGACTGGAACTGTAATGGCGTTTCAAACACGCGATATCATTAATACTGTTAAAAATCGAAAATTGAAAATAACACTGTGAAGTTAAAACCAAACTTGAGAAAGACCAAGGATGGTCGGAAGAACTCGGGATGATAAATATAATGCAACATGAATTTCGGAAAATCATTACACCTATCCGAACTGACTATAAAAACATTTGCAGGTTGTTATATTCCACAATTATTTCAAAGTATTACCACTCGCTGTAGCATTTATCGACTTTGAAAAAGCCTTCGAATCAGTGAAAAGTCATGGAGGCCATCACTCGATAAGGTGTAGATCTAGCATTTGTCGAAGTGCTGAAACATATATACAATCACAGCAGCTTCTTTATCAGGCTACATAAAGACTCAGAGCCCTTCCAGCTATAAAAGAGGCTATACCAGCTCACCTAAACTCTTCACAGCCTGCATCGAGATGATATCCAAAGGACTAGACTGGGAGAGTACGGGAATCAGAATAGACGACGAATATCTGAGCAACCTCAGATTTGCAGACGACGTTGCCTTCTTTGCAGAGAAACTACACTATCTTCAACTAATGCTAGATGAACTAGATGGACTAGATGGACTAGATGAAGAGAACAAGAAAGTTGGCCTACACATGAACTTCAGCAAGATCGTGAGCAACAACCACCTCGGAAATGAAAATACCAAGATCAAAATTGAGGACACAGAACCGGAGAGAGTAGATCACTACATCAACTACGAATTTCTATGAGACCCTCAACAGAAGGAGAAATCGAGCAAAGAACTATACTAGGATGGCAAGCCTTTGGCAGAGTAAGCAAAAAGAAGATCCTATCAATCCTAAAAAGAAGGGTTTACAACCAACGCATCCTCCAAAAAATCACTTATGAAGCTGAAACATGGAACATAACCACGAGACAGGTTCACAAATTGAGAACCATGCAACATGCACATGAAAGAATTTTGCTCAACCACAAGACAGCACAATACATCTTGGAGAAGACAGGAGTCAGGGACATAATAAAATCCATTAAAAATCTCAACCAGCAATGCGCTGGTCATGTTGCAAGAATGGCAGACAACTGATGGGCATCGCGACTTACGATGTGGATCCCCACCCCGAGATTACATGTGCAACGGAGACCGGCAGAGTATTAGATGGAGAGACGAGCTAGACAAATTCAGAAAGTACCGTCTCCGCGACGCCCACAGTAGAGAATTGAGGCGAATCCTGATGAAGGTTTATGTATAACGACGGACGTTGAAAGACTGATGATGATAAGCCACTAAATAAATATATCTAAAGGGAAAATGTATCAAACAAGTTATTTAAGTTTTAAAAATCGGAAGTGACTTTTTCGCTAACCTATAGTAATAAATTACATTAACGACAATGATGGTGTTATTTGTAAAAGGACTCATAATAAAATGACAAGCTTCCAATCAAAGGAAACATCATGTAAAACACGTATTTTTAATTTTTTTTCCTTTTTGATATTTTTTTTTTTGAATTTTCTCAATTCTTGCACAAATATCCAAGCATTACCACGGCTTCAGAAATAGAAAACGAAAATTAGAATAAACAACCCAGGAGAAATAAAGTGAGAAAATTCTTTTTAAAGTTATCTAAAGTGAAATTAAATAACATTTGAAACGTGTCAAACTGTCTTCAAGAAACGAGTCAATCATGACACCGTCATAAAGAATATGGCTGCCATACTCGTGTCAGTCACATGACACGGGTCGAAATTCATTCGACCGTTAGGTCAGCATGTCTGTGTGTGAGTTTGTGTTTGCGTGTATGGGTATGTGTGTGTAGGGATTGGCCCGTGTTTATATGTATTTGACGCGTGTGTGTTCGTGTGTGTGTACGCAGATGTGTGTGTAGCGCCAATTTTGACGAATCAATAAAATTTCAGGATGTACGGGTCAAAATTCATTGCACCATTATATCCGTGTTTGTGCATGTGTGCATGGGTATGAATGCGTATGCACATTCGTGTAGATATGTGTGTATATGTGTATGTGTGTGTGTGTGTGTGTGTGTGTTTGCATATTAGTGTCTAGGGGTAAGTATCTGAATGAGAGTGTGTGCAAGCGCCTGTATATGTGTGTAATGCTGCCTATTACATATCAGTATTTCTCTAACCTAAATATCGGTGAATAAAATAAATAACGATTTTGAAAAAAAAACTTACAAAAACAAACTTCTGAAAACACAACAAAACTTGAGAAATCAAAAGGTTGACTTGTCATCTATATTTTAAGCTGCAAATAATCTCTAGCGTTGCGTATCTTAGTAAGTTTCTTTCAGATTGTTTTTTTTTCTGATCAAGTAAATCCTTTTCTCTTTGATCCGATCGAATCGTTATGATTCGTATCATTAGTTCCTGACAATTCTTTTTCATCGGTTATATTTCCAACAATAATCCTTAACAAAAGAATTTGTTATATTTGAAGCACGCGTGTCGTTAACGCCAGAAACGTTAAATCACGGTTCACTGACCCATCAACTGTCAACTCTGATTTTCCCGAGTGTTTTGAATTGCGCATGTGCACGTATAACGCGTTCGTATAATGTATTTTATATAACCTTGACGGTTCACCATTGTTTAATGTATGTTCGTTCGAAATTCGAGGTACGATTTGGGCAATCGGTAGCCGATCGGACAATGGAATCAGTGATCTGAATTCAAACTTTGATCGGGTCATGTTCACTTTATAAAATAGTTGGGCAGATAGAGCTCTCTGGTTTTGGGAAGGCAGCCAGTCTAGGAGAAGGATAATTCTGAAACCAAACAAGCGAGTTGGGGTGGTTTGGCTCACAACGTGACAATCTTCCAGCAACTCCTACAGCTAAGCTGATGGCAGAAGTATGGATCTTTTCTTTCCTCTGGACTATATCAGCAAGGCCGGGGTGGTGGTAATTCAGGTGTGTCAGGATACCAAGATCCCCATACGCTTCACCAGGGCATACGTCCTGGAGGCGACACTCCAGTGTCGTTCCATCGTCTGTAGAGACAGAACGGAGGCCATTATATAACCTTAGATGCTTTACATTCGTTTTAAGAGAGTATGGACCTGTGGGGTAGCCTAGCGGTTATTAGTATGGAGATTGGTTCAAAGTCTAGCCGCAATCACTCTGCAGTGATGCCCTTGAGATAGGCATGATTTAATCTCCACCTACCAGCCACAAGTAAGATAGTGAGTTACAGCACTTCGGGTGCTTGTCGCCTGTGAGTCTATTTCGCATATCGCAAACCGGAACCCAGACAGATAAAGTTATGATGGGTGGAGCCTGGGCTTGGACGGCTGGGGTCGCAGCCGGGCACTAACTAACGAAAATGAATGTATGAAAACCATTTTTTAATTACTCTGTTTTCCTACCACAACAAGGCCAAAAAGGATCGGCGGGTAAACCGATATGTAAAACCATTATTCCTTTGCTGTGATTTGAACTCACGGCCAACAGATTGCTATAAGGCAGCCCCTACTGATTGAGTTACGTTAGCAATACTTGGATTTTAACAGAAATTATGACACTGATACGCACGGGCTCATTTTCATTCTAATAGCTAGATAAATATATTTAGAGAAAAAAATATGTACTTTGAAAAATATCTTTTTGGTGAAGTAGAGTTTTTACCAGTTTTTACTGCAGCTCAAATTGATTTGACATCTCAAGCGGCCGTGTATGCGATGTTCGTTAATTTTTAACTCAACGCATTTGTTTTTTTTTTATCGTTCACGTCACTTTCATCTCAACACAACAAGCAATTCATCATCAGCATTATCATTATCATTATCGTCATCATCATTTTATTTGGCTATTCTAGAACTTTCAGGGACTGTCTATTACATGCTTGAGTCCTTGAGTTTCCGCTCCAGTGATTACTGGTAGTGATTACTGGAGATCAAGTGAGAGCAAGTCTCTGCATCAGTCCAGCATTGACGTCATAATCGTCTAAAATCTCATGCAAGGTCAGTTTTGAGATTAAGGAAAAATTCTCCCGCGTCGCATAATGTTGATTATTCTCAAGTAATGTCTCCGTCTGATCGCTACCAACCTCAACAGGAAGCATTGCTCAGTGGGAAATCACCTGCAAGAAACTTTGCAAACCACTTTTGATACGTTTGATCCTTCACAACACCTTCTTCATAGTTTACACAATTTTTTTGAGTTAGAGTCACGTCCACCTTTTTGAAAAAGAATACACCGAAGCCAAATGATGCTAATGCCATCTAGCAATAAAAACTATTGAACTTTCTGGCCTACCCAATAAAACTACAACCCTTATTCTTCATTAAACAACATCAATGTCATCATTATTTTCTTTTTATTAAACTCCAGTCCAAGTTTTTTCATAGTATTCTAGCTTATTTCGGTAAAGCTGTCGTCTATATCAGGGGTTCTCAACCTTTATCGACCTGTTTATCCGTGGCAACTTTTCGGAAGTAAATTTACCCCCACACTGTTTTGTTAAAAAATTTGATTTACACATCTAACATAATAAAGCCACTGGCAAAAAGGAAATTTTGAAATTCTGCTTTTTACGTAATCATTCCAAGTTCAAATAACAATGGTCATAACATCTAATACTGTTATTTATTGATTTATAATTAGGAAAAAAAAATGTAGAAATCCCAACTCATCAAATTAATCCCTTCATAGGCAGAATTTACAGCTTGAGTGTAAAATTACCCCAAGTTGGACACCTGTGGTCTTGATTGTTTCGACTCTCTCTTGGCAAAACGTTCCAGATTTTTATTTGCTGTTCACAGCACATGTAATTTGCATATTTAATGGATCTCGTTCGAGGTGAAATGAAGTTGATATTTGAGGATTTACAAAACTAGATCTCTGATGACTAAACAATGATAAATTCCATTTGATGTGCACTCTGACCGAAATCTTTGATAGGTCAAAAGATGATTATGATTTTTGTACAAATATGTCTCTTGCATAGACCTATATGCATAACTTTTCGCATCGATACACATACATAATATAATTCATGAAAACATACGCTCTACTACACATTATGCATACGCATCTTCTGACCCCCTCTCTCTGTCTGTCTGTCCATATTCTGTCTCTGTCTCTTTTTCTGTCGGTCTGTCAGTCTCTCTCATATATATATATGGTGAAAATCTATAGACAATGAGGAAGACCACAAGTTTGGTGAATAGATATTTATTCATGGATGCTTTGTAAAAATGATGCAACATTTTCACCGTGAGCAGAAAATGAAGGAAAGACTCCTCGGTGGCGGAGTTATATTTGCAGTAAGCGGGCAGGATGCTTGAAGTCGTTAGCAGATGGCCTGGTAAGAAGCCCAGAGAGAATGCTTACAGAGAGAGAAAGAGAGAGAGAGAGAGAGAGAGAGAGAGAGAGAGGGAGAGGGAGAGAGAGAGGTTGTTCAATAAGTCAATTAGCGGTTAGGAAATGGAAGGGGAAAGAGAAAGTTTGGTAGTTTAGTGAGAATGTGGGAACATTCTCGCTTATGGAACGGATCAATGTTTGTTTAACATTTAGATAAGATTGGGAGTGGCAACAAAGATTGGAAGGGATAAGGGACAGGATTAGATGGTACGAGCAAAAGATGAGAAAAAGAGCAGAGATACACGAGATAATGGATAATCTTGTAGACCTAATGGAATTAACACAGATACAGCTAATTTTGATCGTCAAACTCCAATCATTGAGTTTTGACTTTATTTCCGTGCGTAATAATAATGACGGATGATAATGACCAGACCAAAAAAACCAGCGACGTACTGCAGAAAGAAAAAAAAACGAACAAACAGTGACACAGTGACGAAGGCAAAAAATGATGATGGATTCACTCTCAATTCTAAAGCCCTATTCAAGTCGACTTGGTCTGCTATAATTTGCAAGTCCCATTTACAGGAACTACTAATAAAGGAGTTGATATGGAACGCGTGGTTTTAGATTAATATTGTTTGGAGAAATCAATTCTGTTCCGTTTACTTTTAAGATTTCAATGTAGCAAGGAAGTTTGAACCGAGCACAGTCATGCTTGTTATATACTGGTCTTAATTCTCCATCTTTTCCTCCCATATCTTCTCATTCCTCTCACTGCATTTTTTCCAGTGATATAAATATGACCATCAATCTTTACTGGGTGAATGTTCTTCTCAATCCACTTCTATTTCTCTTATTTTTTTTTCCTTTCCATTTTTTCTTCATATTTTGTTCTCCAAAAAAAAAAATTGTTTTCTGTATTTTTTGTTGCTGTGTTTGTTGATTTTTCTTTTCTTTCATTCGCGCAAAGTCAGCGCGGATTTAACTTCCCTTGGGCCGCCATTTTATTTGCTCTGAACTTCTCTCGCTTGTCGTTGTGATCGTCGGCAAAGAAAATGTCAATTAAACTTGACAAATCGGAGAGTCGTTCATTAAAACTTCTTGCCAGTTGTTTGCTCGTGACGATTGTACACGTATGACAGGAAAAGTATGAAGATGGAAATTCCATCTTGCACAGGATGCGTTCTTAGAAAATTGACAATCCGGGAGCTCTGTCCAAACTGGGAGCAATTATAAGTGGAGTTCCAATTTGGCGTGCTTCTACTTTGAAATAGGAGTCGTCCAAAGTGGGAGCGGATTTCACCTGTATGTGCTCACATCATCATCATCATTCTCCTCCTCCTCCTCCTCCTCCTCATCATCATCATCATCATCATCATCAGCAGCAGCAGCCATATTAGGCCTACTGCTGGACCAAGTTCTCTCCCAACTCCTCAGATGACGATCGTATAGTCACACTGGTTCTGGGAGGGTAGTGGTTAATTCAGTTCACCTGTTACCACCATTTCCTGGTCATGTGATTTTGAAACCAGAGTTGTTCTCCACCTAAACTGGTTGACCCTACCCCCAGGCCTTGAAAGCCCAGTCTCCACTGCTATTCTACTCATAGCCAAGAGAAGAGAGATTGCATTCGAGCAAATTGAACGAAAGCAGCCTCGGTCTGAGTTTGAACTTGTTTCAGCGATTCTATTGTCTGAAACGTTAACCCTGACACAACTTGTTCGTGTATCTATTTTCTTTATCACTTTTTCAGTCTCTATCCTATGCACATGCACTTTCTCTTTATGTTTAAGGTTGTTACAGAAAGTTCTAACATTTTTTGACAAAGTCTTTCATCATATAATTTCGTGTCATCTTTATTCAGCCATGAAAGTATTTTCTCTGGTTTCTATGACCCTTTTTTTTAACGCTGATCAAACTAAAAATGTTGCATTGGGAAAAACAATTGTTCTTGGGTGACACATCTAAATAATAGTCCGCATGTAGAACTTCCCATCGTGAACGTTTTCTTTCTGCATTTGCAACAGATAGATGGGTCAAATATTCGGCACATGTCCCGAGATAAAGAAACTCATTTGAGAGAGAGAGAGAGAGACAGACAGACAGACAGACAGAGACAGAGACAGAGATAGGCAGAGACGGATAGACAGAGAGAGAGAGAGAGAGAGTGAGAGAGAGAGAGAGAGACAGACAGACGGATAGAGAGAGAGAGAGAGGGAGAGAGAGAGAAAGAAATAGACGGACAGACAGATAGACAGAGAGAGAGACAGACAGACAGAGATAGAGAGAGACTGACAGAGAGAGAGACACACACACACACAGACAGAGACACAGAGAGAGAGAGAGAGAGAGAGAGTGAGAGAGAGAGGGAGAGAGAGATGAAAGAGAGAAGAGCATCGCAGGTTAAAATTATAATCTTCTATTGATGGTTGGCGATCAACTGGCCACAAAGAAGATAGGAAAACTGTTTCCATTGAAATTCTAACGATTATATCAGCAGACCAAAAAAATTGACAGTCCATATTATATTATATTATTAACAACATACATATGCATATACTCTGGCAGAATGCATAGCGAATACCAGGTACGTAAATATCTGATGGCGATAATCCGTATGTAAATGTGTAATTTTTTAGGAATATGTCTAACTGCAAAAGGGAATACATTAATATGTATGTGTATGATTGTGACAATATGTGCAGGAAAATATCAATAGGCATATTTTATGTATTTCAATGTATATTCTATGTATCTGTAATACTTTTACTCTTTATGCAACCATTATTATTATCTTCGAATATATATATATATATATATATATATATATATATATATATTTGACGGCTCTGTCATAATACGCATACACGCACATATATGTGCATGTGTGTGTATGTGTATTATCACGACCCTAAAAATGATGAAATAAAGGGAAATATTAAAATCGTAGCTTAAGGAGAGGTGGTGTTTGATCAACACTGCTTGGAAGTCATGTTAATAAAGCATTTTTGTTTTTAGATCCCCGGAACGATTACTTGATGAACAACTGATGATCCCCACAAGTAAAATCCACATATAGTAATATAATATCTAATTTTGAGTAAAATATAAAAATATATATAAAAAAAATATAAAAAATGTAAAATATTTGGACATAATTGACTGAAATGACGTAAAAAATGTTGACAAAGTTTTCTCTATATATTTAGTATCTAAAGCAATAAAGCTTCCTAGACTAAATATATATGCACACACTTATGTGTATACGTGTGTCTCTGTACACGAACATTGGTACATAGGTTCATTCATATGCATACACGTATGCCAACCTCTTAAATAACGGTGCCTATTAATTTTGGATATATATATATATATATATATATATATATATATATATATATATATATATATATATATATATATAATGAATTCGCTTCTCAAACATGTTTATACGTTTGGGCTCCTTTTGATTGAATGATTTGATTCATTTTGGGTACTTATTGAGGACGTTATTGGGGAATGTAAAAGATTTTTCAGGGTCGAGAACCTCCCTCATATTCTATTTATACATCATTTCTTTTTTTTCTTTTCCATATTCAGTTGTTTGCCACTGCTTGTTTTGTTTTATGCAACGGAAATAAATTACTCTTTGATGGTTATAAATTAAAAGGGGATACTGTAAAAACTTTCTTTATCAGTGTTTTGTTAAACCATCAGCTGTTTGTGGTATATTTCCTCACAGGAAGTATTCTTACTTTTATCTGCTTCCCAGTGTTGGGTTTCACTTTTACATGACTTTAGTTGTGCATGTATAATTCTTTTACATATTCTTACTTTGGTTTGTTTCTATGTATCTAAGAAAATTATCAAAAGGTGACCGGGTCCTTAAAGTGGCTAAGGGTATAAAATAGTGTAAATGGTAATAGTAATGCTATTACTATTTTTCATAATTACGAGGGGAATAAGATAACTATGGTAGTTTATAATTGTATACCCGAATGTGGGGTGTTAAATTAGGTTTTTGATAAAAATTTTGAGTGGTGCCGACATTTCGAACCAACTCCCATTTTTTTCTAATTAATAATTCTGTTTTATTACTTTTGCTCGAACCCTCTCTCTCTCTCTCTCTATATATATATATATATATGTGTATGTGTGTGTGAGAGTGTTTGTGTGTGTGTGCATCTATGCACAAACATTGGCACATAGGTCAATGTATACCTATGTACGTATGCCCACCACTTGAAATGTATTGACGTAAAACTGTCGATTCTTAATTGATATATATATATATATATATATATATATATATATATATATATATATATGTATATATATATTGTGGGTGTGAAATGATCCTACAGAATGTTGATGAAAATAAGAAATAGAAGGTGAAGAGAGGAACTCAAGAAATAAGTTTTACATCTCAATTTTTTTCAGTATACCGTGGGTATGTTTCGATGCATTTTGACGGGAAACAGCCAACTTTTTCAGAAAAAAATATTTGGATTGGTTCACAGACAAATAATTGCTGTTTTGATGCTGAAGAGAGAAGTGAGAATGTATTGAAACAAGCCCAAAGAATAATAAAAAAAAATGAGATGTAAGATTAATCACTTGAGTTTTTCTCTCCACTTTCCAATTGTTATTTTCATCAACATATCTATACATATATGTGTATCGTATGTGTCTATACATGATATAATTTTTTTTGGATAACAGATGTTTTGCTAGAAAGGAAATTCTGTAATTTGGTTTAATACCTTTTTGTCTGTCTGGAAGATTTCATTCTCAATTTACGGACAGTTAAGAGAAAGAAAACTTTCTGTGGAATTAGATTTTTCCTTCTAATTGGTTTTATGACGTGTTCATAAAAACCTCCAGTTTCCAGTGTAACACAGACACACGATATGTATATATATCGCAATGGTGGCCATCATTAAACTTGACAATGGTTATTAACTCATTGATGTAATATAGATATGTGAATATAAATACGTCATTGAATATGGCTTATGGTTGGAAGTATATATCTGTATTCATAAATACTTACATACCTAAAGATATTGTTATACACTCATTTGATATTTCTGTGTAAGAAGTTTGATCATCAAGTATGCATATAAGTATACATATAAAAAGTATATGTAAGTGTATACACACTGATAAAACAAAATATAATGATCAGCGATATTTTTCGTAAATAAAAAAATGGCCAGATTTCTTTCTTGACATACCCAGATGTGTATATAAATTCCTTGACCTCCTTTTTCTTTCGATTTATTCATCTAGATTTGTATACACATGGGTGAACACTGAACAGAAGTGACACAAAGGATGAGTCACATCGTCAAAAACGTTTTTTGGGGTATCCTACGTAATTAGGTCCTTTTTCAAAAAATAATTGATGTGTAATGTAAAATATCATCCATATACAATACATTGCGATAATACCCAACATAAAATAACCTAGTATATGTATTATAACACAGTCCTAAAAAATAATTAAACAAAACTATACATTCAAATCATAGTTTAAGGTAGCCATGTTAATAACTGTTTTGTTTTAAAATCCCCGAAGCGTTTACAAGGTAAATAACTGATTACAAACAAACGATTCCAACAAGAAATATTCACTCATAGTACCTTAATATCTAATTCTGTATTAAACGTAAGTCCATTGAAAAGCCTAAATAGATTACATCAACAGATATTTGGAAATAGTTGACTGAAGAAGCCCAAATAAGACAGAAACATAAGCGAGTTTGTGTCGCGAATTCCTTTCGTCATATTCTAAGCTCTTCTCATACTCAACTTAAATGTATTGAGCACTTTATAAATCCATAAATAAATAAATAGATAGATAAATAGAATCATCACCTATTAGGTATTGCATTATATCATATCATATCATATTGTATCCCTAATTTGTGTTATATATATAAAATGGCCTCTATCAAAATCACTAAAATATTGCTTCTGACAAATAACTCCTGCATTTGGTATATATATATATATATATATATATATATATATATATATATATATATATATATATATATATACCAAATGCAGGAGTTATTTATATATATATATATATATATATATATATATATACCAAATGCAGGAGTTATTTGTCAGAAGTTATTTGTCATATATATATATATATATATACCAAATGCAGGAGTTATTTGTCAGAAGAAATATCTTAGTGATTTTGATAGAGGCTATTTTTTTATGGCTACAAGACTACGTCAAATTATTTCAGAAACGGCATGGCTTGTGGGGTGTCAACGTTAACTTCTGGTGAGAACTCATCTGCATGGTTTCAACAAGGGAAAATTACCAAGCACCGATAAGGCATTGAGTGGCTAGGACTTAGAGATGCCAAGTATGAGCCGACAGAAAGATCACCGTAGCTCAAAAATATAGCTTCAATCAAGTTCGAATATAGCTTTAATGAAGGTGAAGGAATAAATGAGTCACAACACAGTGCATCAATTTTTTGTTTGTATGCAGAGTAGAGCCAATGTCCAGCCAGCCACTATCCATCACCAGAAATGTCTTCAAGATGCTTTGTGGGAAAAGAGCAATTAATCAGAGGCAGCGTGATGGTTTGGGCAACGTTCTATTGGAAAACCCTGACTCCGATCATTCATGTAGAAGATATTCCGTCTCGTACCATCTTCTTCAACACCATTCAAGACCAGGTACACCAGGTACACCCACTTCAATCTACTATGATGACAGTGGCATTTCCGACAGGAGAATGCATCCTGCTACAGCGCACGAGTCGTATGAAAATTGTTCGAAGAACATTAAGTAGACTTTAGAGTGTTTCTCTGGCAACCAAACACTCAAGATCTCAATCCCATTCAACACTTATGCGATGTGTTGGAGCATGACGTTCACTAAACGTAACTTCAAACATGTAACTAGAAAAAAGTTAAATGACTTGCTGCAAGAATATATTATAGTCATAAATTGAACAACCATAGCGTCGAAAATTAAAATCTTGTAAAAAATATTCCATCTAAGAATAAATATCTGGAAGGAGGATAAGATTCTGGAAAATGTTGATGTTATCAACAAACCCGTCAAAACAAGGCACAAAAGGCTAAAAAGTTACTTTTTCATCAATCCCGAAAATCTCCTAAGAAGTGGTCTAGTACTGATGCCAATTTTCAAGACTGTAGACGAACCTGTGTGGCCATGAAGCACTGGAACTCCAACTCATAGGCAAACACACACAAATATAAAAAAAAGATAGAACCGATCACCATCTTTGATGGCTACGGTTGTTCAAAATAGAATTGGATGTAAATAACAAAATAAACTCTTCTCCCTATTTCTTTCTCCTACGCTCACATCAAGACATATTGACATGTATAACTATGAGTTTGTACATGTATAGAAAAAATGAGGACATGAAACTACCCTTTTCCCTTGTCGATGTAAAACAAATACATCCAGTTAAACGAGATCGGTATTTCGCATAAACTTGACGCATGTCACATGAGGAGGAAAAAAAGAAGGAGGTTTGGTCCCCTAAAGCAATATATATATATATATATATATACATATATATATATCAATTATTTATGGTTCTTTTATACGATTTGGTATGTGCATAATTTTGACAGCAACATGTAAGCGGGATATGTCACGTGAATTGCGAGGAATTTGAAATGGGGGCTGGGTGAACGGTTGGGATGGTAGAGGTTGGTTGGTCGGGGCAAAGTCGAAATGTAAGATGGAGGGGGAAATGGTACAAATTGAATGGCAAACGTAGATGCATTCTACATTTGAGAATGAAGGAGCAGAGCGAGAGAGAAAATGTGATTGGTTCACGAAATGGACTTTATTACAGGTAGAGAAAAGACAGAGTGAACAATTCGAGACATCGCAAAATTAGAATCTTATAGATCTGAATATATGACTTGAGGAACGGATAACTATATATATATATATATATATATATATATATATATATATATATATATATATATATATATATATATATATGTGTATATATATATATATATATATTGCATTACATTATATTGAAACTCTTATTTTAAATGATATCCCGGTTTTTACCCTGTGAATGTATCACTCAGCGTAGACAACGTTAATAGAATTGGAGAAACTATTACGTTGTCTCGGCCGAATGATACATTGACCGTCTAATAACGTGAGATCATTTTGAACAGAATTTCAAAATAGTATGAAGCCGTTTATAATTATTTATGCCGAATTATATATCCATTTCTTAATGATACAGATATGAGAATTTGGAGTTAAAGCTGTCATTCAAGCCTTTGCATTACCAGCAGCTATTTAGCTCCATGGTAAGGGTATATATATATATATATATATATATATATATATATATATATATATATATATATATATATATATATGACAATGATTGACAATTTGGAAATGAAATGATTGGGAAAAATTTTAATGCATCTCAAAATTTTATTAGACGAGTTCTATGCATTTCGTCTGTCGGAGTGTAGATATTATCCGGGAAGAAGTGGGAAGAAATATACGAACGTAAACCAAAAGCTGCTGATGATGGGTGAGCCCGGATGTTGCTTGAGTGGTCATTGATCATATCCAGCCTCACAGTTGGTGGAGGAAAGAGGTGGCTATTACTAACCGTCATCATTATATTTCAATCTACTTAATATACATGCATGTGTTAATTCGTCGAGTATTCCTATAAAATTCACGCTGGCATGAAACTGCCCCAATACAATAAAAAACCGATCTTTTCAAATGAATCTATTTGAAACTAAACGCTGTTAATGCCTCCAAACGAACAAACTCCGAACGAACTTTTTTGCCAACCGAATATGTAAGATGCAATCAACTATAAACGCACTATACAGTTCTATCATACACATCGTGCTGTATATTCCAATGTTATGGAAAGAGAGAGATTTAAGGAATGGGGATAGAAGAAAAACATGGATGATGAACTGGAAAGAGGATCAAACGAATGAATAAAAGGAACGCGTAAAAAGATTTCTGAAAAAAAAAATGAAGGAAATAATGAAAGAAAACATTATGAGGTTAGAATGAAATGGAATCTAAATGAATGAAGTCAGAAAGTATACGAACGAATGAATGACATTAAGTAGAAGAACGAGAGACAAAGGAAGAAAAAATTTAAAAAATGGTCTTGTTACTCACCAAACAGAAACTAAATGTGACCAACGTCTTTCTGGTACCATATTTTGTTGGGGGTGATCAACTAAAAAGAAATAGGCAGTGAACAATAGAAAAGTCTGAAATTTTCTAAAAACACGCATGGATGCTGCTGGACACAAACTAAGATACTGATTTAGCACAAAACTTACATTGCAAATTGACCCCCCAACTAAAAACCTATTAGCATTTTATTTCTAGATATTATTATAAGGTCGGCCAAAGGCGTTTTTATTGTTCATCAAGCATATTGCTAGATCTTCTTTCGTATCGATAGCAGCGTAAGTATTCAATACATTAGCATAAATTTTCATTGGTCTTTCACGTTGAGCTATAGTTCCCAGGGTATAATTCAAATTTTCAGTCCTCTAGCTCTATTGGCGCAGCTTGTACGCGTTATACTTACATGCAGAGCCTGCCAGGAAGACCTGCTAAAAAATTGAAGAAACCTATGTTGATAGTTTTGGTGACAGTCTTGGTTGACGGTTTTTAAAAATAAAAATGAAGAGAAAAGGGTCGAAGAACAAATGAAACCCCGAAAAAAATAAGTAGACCAACTCAAACTTGAATTCTCCCAGAATAGGGCCTGTCACCTTTTAGCCAACGCCAGTAAGTTTACGTCTTATGTTTACGTAAGTAACCTTGAACCTTCAAATTTATGAAATACGTTTTTGCTCACCAGCTAAACCGAACAAATCTCTCCCTAGGTTCCCTTCCTGGCCGCATTAGGGAAAACATTCAGTGCGAACTTTGACTGAATGGCATCTGAAGCTGACGTCTGACTTCTTTGGAATCGGAGATCGGCCATATTGTCAGCTATACAGAAGCAGATGACATAAGTTTTGATTGACTTTTGGTTAGCAAAATCGGCTTTGTATCTGGTGCGATTTTGAATTTTGCATGAATGGACGAGTTATGATTTCTTTTTAAATTTACTGTTGGTTACTGCAATGTTGGTCCCTTTTTTTGTTTCGTAACTCTTATAAGATTCTGCAATATTGTTTGAGGTAAATCAGCAAAACCTGTCAGAAGAAGAAAAGGCTCTTATCCCTGAAAGACTGCCATTGATGATGATAACGATAAGAATGTTAAAAACTAGCCTTTTGAAGTGTATCATATTTTTTTACACTCACCCAGCACCTTCTTGGGTCTTGCTCTCTTTCTCCACTAATTGGATATCCTTTAAAAATGAAGACGACTTGAGTAAGTGTTTAATTGCTTTTTCTATTGCTCTATGAAGGCTACACATATGGGCGTACGCTGGGAGCGGGGATCAAACAGCCCCCCTAAACGCAGTTCAGGCTTTCTCACCTAGGCTCGAACATTATAGCCAATAAAGGATAATGGTGATGATTAATTGTTTTATATAATTTCAATTCAATGTACTCATATGAAAAAAATGATATTATCCTTGGTTGGTAACAGGGTTTCCGCTAGGTAAGAGTCCGAAATAATCCTTCCCTACTCTGGAGAGACATATCCTTTTGTACTCCCCCTATTCTCTAAAAGTGGCAGTGGACGCCCATGTCACATATATTCTCCAGCAATCAGCCGTGTCTTGGGAGTTATTTTCGGATATTCGTTGGACAGAGAAACTTCGACACCATCAATAGCTCAACAGCGTTCAGAATGATCACAAATGGAATACATGCTTTCGGCATGTATTCTGCAGGCATCTTTTCAAGATTGTTCTCAGACAATCTATCTATCTATCTATCTATCTATCTATCTATCTATCTATCTATTGTGAAGACAGGCCCCACCAATGAGTCTAGAGGACTGAAAATCTGAGCATTTACTCCTTATAGAAAATTAAAAAAAAAATCTCCCAGCCCCACCTTTTAGTGATCACCGCCCAACAAAAGGAGAGAAAAGTGATTCATCTATGAATCACCCCCTTTTTCCATTTTTGATCGATCGCCCCAATACGGCATGCTGCCAAACGACTCTAGTCAAGTGTTGGTTTCTATCGAGTAATTTATCAGACCTGTTTTTTTTTTTAAATATTTTTGTCGAATCGTCACGTTTTTGGCTGCATATGGCAGTCAGCTTAATCTCACAACCCCCAACCACAAAACAACAACAACAACAACTCTATCATCGGTTGGAGAAACCGATAAAAATATCTTTATTGGAGATTTACAGTTATTAAATGTTTGAAACGATTTTCCCCCAGGATAATCTTTCTTTGTAAATACATTCAATCCAGTGGGGTATATTTATCGAAGAATTGTATATTATACCATGAACTCGGTTAGGCTGTGGATTTAATGTTGTGCCTTTGTTTATATATTTGTTTATATATATATACATATATATATATATATATATATATATATATATATATATATATAAATAAGTATATGTGTGTATGTGACAGTTTATGCATTATACAATAATAACAATATGGAGAGAAACAGGGAAACACTTTGGAAAATTACATAAATTGCTTTGACTGATATAGGAAAATTAGTGACTGAAGTGATACAATAAAATTTATGGAAAAAGTTTCACAAATCATTATCTAACAATGCAGTCATCAAGATTCCAACAGAACAAAAGTCATTATGATAAATCATTTTAGCGATTATATCATACCAGATCTTCAACCCTTTTTGGTCACCTGGTATATATATATATATATATATATATATATATATATATTTATTTATCTATATGACAAGTTTATGATTATGATTTTATTCGACGATATTAGTGCATTCTTGCTTTTTCAAGAAACTATACACTTATGTATCCTTATACATGCCCTTCTTGAAATACCCAGAATGCACTAGCAAAACATCGAAATAAACTAAAGAAATCTCATTTGTACAAAACATGGTATTCAGACATTATCATTATCGACGACTGTTTAGCTCAATGGTTATAGCGTTGGAGCGGCTACCCTATCGGTGACACGTTCTATTCCTGCATCTTAAATAAATTTCTACATAATATATTTTAATTTATAACCATATACTATCCCGTAAACTTTTCATATAGTAACGCTGAAAAGCCATTTTGTTCATTTTTCGTATGTAATATTAAAGTATCTACGACTTTGTGTCACACTAGCCGTTTGGAATCTGATTTTTTACTATTTCTAACGATTGTCTTATAACTATTTATTTTATATTTGGGCACTTGTTTCTTTTACGTTCGTATATCTGTATTTTCAATTTTATTCCAGAATTCGTCAGCTATTTGACCATAGCCCTGTTTCGGGAGTATTAAAAACAGAACAGGTTTCTTAGAAGCAAAAAAGGAAGTTAAAGGTAGCAAAAATGTCACGCTGGTCGATATAACAAAAGGGGAAAAAAGAAAAGGCTAGAATAAGGAGAAGAATTGAAAAAAAATTACTAAAGATTGATTCGATAAATGCAGCCGACATTGTGAAATCCAAACCATAGTCAACGCCAGACGAATCAAGACTTCACTGCCTCCTTGACCAATGAACCTCTTCCATTGATAAAAGTCGCCATATTGAATATTGAAGTGGTTTGGGTCGGCTACGCGAAGAGGTCTTGATTAGAAGCAGTAATGGCGGTGACGAGTGGCTTGAATTCAGTTGAAGAAATATACAAAAATAAAAAGGAAGTTGAAAAGCTCAACAGACAAATAAATGGATGGATGAATGAAAATATTATTAGCCTCGTTATTACTGATAGGCGGAGGAAGGTACGCCATCTTAGAAAACACTCAACATTAATGCGAAAGGCAAGATTCAAGAGTTTTTTGACGATGTCAGTGAAGAAAGGAAAATTGTGAGGAAAAAAATGTAAAGAAATTAATGATTAAAGGGTGATGTAACGAGAGAAATCCTTAATGCGAAATAAATTCTGTGATGAAAAAAATGTGAAGGAAAGCAACTCTTGAGATGTGCTTGTTATATCGGCTTTATGAGAAAAAATATGATTATTTATTAATAATTCAGTCAAAAGGACTGAGCTAGGTTAGAGTGATCCTTGGACACGACTTTAATTTGGAATGTGGCAGAAAACAATTGACTTTCAAAATTATTAGTGACTATAAAGACGTTAACTGGGATCAAGTAACTATAGTAATGATCTCTCTCTCTCTCTCTCTCTCTCTCTCTCTCAGGTACCATGCTTTTCAGTGTGAGCAATCATGTGTTTCCATCCTCTGGGATATCTCGCTTCAAATACTCTGATATGACTATCTGCATGATATGCCCAAATAATTTTATTGTTAACTGATATTATTTATTTTCCCCTCTTTGCAGGACTACTTCATTGATCATCCTGTCCTATGACAGATAATCCTATTAGGTTGGTGCAAAAATAATTGCATTTTTCGTTTTGTTAAACTTTTATGCTTACTTGGAATTAACTATTATTTAACTATGTTCATGGCATATACCATTTCGAAGTGGGGATTTCGTTGTATTTTCTCAAGCTGAATATTTTCCTTTCACAATCTATTCTGTTCTTTTTATGAGGCTGTCAAATCAAAGATGGGAAAAAGGCAATTTCAAGCAATTTTGTTTTATGAGTTTAAATGGGACGTGAAGAAGCGAGAACTGCTCACAATATCAATCAAGTATTTTGGCTCAACATTGGTTCCAAATACCTCGAAAGGAGACCAGAGACGAGGAGATGTGACCGTCGTTCTGTGATTGACGATATCCAATTGAGGGCCATTATTCGGGGGGATCCACTCAAAACAATTTGAGAAGTTACACAGAAACTAAACGTTGACCGCTGTCCGATATTTGAATAAAATTAGAAAGGAAAAAGACCTCAACATGTTGCGCTAATGACCTCAAATGAAAAGCAAAAAAAAAAAAAAAGAAAAAAAGAAAGAAGGCTCACATGTCGAACGTTCCCAAAGAAAAAGATTTTCCATGAAGTTCTGATCACTTCCTGAAAGGGAAAATCTCCAACAACGAGTAATCAGCTCAAATCGTCCCCAAAGACGTCATTGTTCCAAGATCTGAGCTTTTTATGCTTCCGGCATTGACGGACTTTTTTTTCCTGTTGGAACGTTTGTGTTGATTTTGAAGGTTTTTATTTTGATTGGTACCTTTTATCTTAAACTGAGATATACTGCTTTAAATTTGTTGGTGAAAAATCGCAATTATTTCTGCATCAATTTGATTATACAACTAACAGACCTAGTTAGTTACTGAATAAAAACCGCCACGTAACCAACTTCTCTGCTTGTCATGCCTTTGGGGAATATTAATCAAAATTTTTCCTCAAAAGTGTTATCCAATTTAGCATTAGTTTACTTTGTAAATTGAATGCATGTTGCTAAAAAACATTGGTTTGGGATGGTTTCCATCGGGTGATTAATCTGACTTGTCTATTTCGTGTTTTCTTTGCTTTCAGAGTGATTTCAGTTTCTTATCTATTTTATGCTGTAAGCTTTTAATAGACTTACCTAAATCTGCATATTCACAGTGAACGATAGAACTTATGTGAAATAAGTCTAAACAATGCCTGCATGTAATATAAATAGGAAGGAACCCCTTCATGCTTTAAAGGTATAAATAAGGAGAAAAAAATAACAAAACATTCAAGTGTATTTTGTTTCTTCGTCAGAACTTCCTGGGATGTTTTCGGATTGAGCCATGAATATTTCCGGAAACAGACAGGATATTTTTGAAATTGACATCCCACGTGATTACACCCCCCTCCAAAAAAATAAGGTATGTAACATAGGACGATTAAAATGAAGAGAATTGGATAGAAAAAAAAGAGTAAAAAAAAAGTTAGAAAGAAAAAAAAAAAACTTAATAGGTCTGGTTAGTCACTCAATAGAAACCGTCACGCGACCAGTATCTTTTGGCAGCATGCTGTTTTGGGATTTATTAATTACAACATTTGAAAAAAAAAGGAGGAGTGATTAATGAATAAGTTACTTCTTTCACTGCAGGGTAAAAAAAGAGGGACCAATTTTGGATAAACCTTCATTATGAACTAAAACCCTGATTAAAATCTATTTCAGTTAAAAGAAAACAAAACAAAAAAAAATTTTTCTGAGATATGATAAGGGATATAAGTTTGAATTTTCAGCTAGTCCCATTGGTGTGGCCAATCAGCAAGCCAGACCAACTTGAAAACTGAGGAAACCCATGTTGATCATGAAAATGTTGACAGTTTTGGTTGACGGTTTCTGAAATATCGTATCCGTTATCCAATATAAATAAAGAAACTCAATCTTCCGATGATGTGGGCTGTGCGATAAAATATTTGTAAATATTTGAGAAATTCAACCATAAAATCAAGGCAAAAAGGATTGTCGTTGAAAAATATTGCTAAGAGAAACGGTAAAACACGGTAGGGTATCTGTAGAGTAGAAAGATTATTCGGCATTGCCCGGTTCAGAATGTCATCCAGGACCAACGAGCTCGCTCTGCAGAGAGACCACCATGTAACTTGCAACAGCTAGAGAACTTACCGTTAGCATTCTGGCAACAGATCTCAGAGGAAATCTTCATCGGTCTTTTTTTGATAATTTGAACTTTTTAGTTATCCGACAAAATGCAAGAGAGGTAATTTATTAATTGATCACCCCTTTCTCCCGATTTTTTTTTCAATTGATCACCCCAACACAGCATACCACCCAAAACACGTTGGTCACACGATGGTGTCCATTGGTTGACTAACCAGACCTATTTATGATACAAATTGAATTCTTAAGCCATAAGTTGTTTGTTTTTACCTAATGAACAACGAAAGAAACATTTCTCCAATCGTCAGTTCGTGTTCCTCGGCTAACAAGAAACTATTGTGTTATTTAGTCGACTGATTAATCTGCTATTTCATTTGTAGTTATACTTTCATTTATTGATGAGATTATTTCATCCTGATAACGATAACTTACGCTCAATTTATTAGGAATCGTCAACCCAAACTGTCACCATAACGTTGGTTGCTTCAGTTTTTAAGCTGATCTGGCAGTTTATGTATTACAATGGGGAGGTTTCTTTTCGTGTTTTTACTGTCCAATTTCCTTACAGGGTTCTTAGTAGAGGGTTCAATTTACAATGTAAGTTTATGCTAAATGAGTCATTAGTTTGTATCAGGCAACATCCGAACTAGTTTTGGAAAATTGAGCTTTTCAAAGTGATCACTGCCCAACAAAAGACAAAAGAAATGACTAAATCTTACTTAATTTTTAATTGATCATCCCAAACACAGCATGCCGCCAAACGTCATTAGTTGTGTGACTGTTTGTTTATCAAGTAAATAACCAGGAATCATTTGAGCTCCAAGCCAGGATTTATTTGTTTTTACTTAATGCCGCAGGAAAATTACTAATGAAATTGCTTTGATAGTCAGTTTATGGTCGTTAGTTTTCAAGATACTATTACTTTATTTAGTCGACTGATTAATTTGCTTTTTCGTTTGTAGTTTATACGTTCAAAAATAATAGATGAAAATATTTCATTCTGCCAAAGATTCTTCCCCCTCAATCAAATCAATTATTAGTTTTGTTTTGGCTTGTAGCTTTTTCTATTGTTCAAAACACAATTATGCTTTTTGGTAAAATACGGAATTTTTAAGTCCATTATCCGATGAAAGTAGAAAATGATTATAAACTATGAAAGCGAATTCGGTAGATTTTAGTCGATCAAAAGTGTCGGAGAAAAATGTTTGTCACAATTTGAAATTTTATCGACTGGTTGAAACAGAAGATATTTTATTCTATTGCATTACACTGTTTAGATAGGTGGGCTTTCTTAACAGATTGATAGCAACGCTGAACCCGATGGATAGCAGTCTATCAAAACCGAGAAATATCAACCTCTAATGGGCGGAAATTGGGCCGGAGAGAGTGATGTATTATCGCATATAAATCAATTTTTCTTGAAAAAAAAGAGCTATCATTTGTTTCATGACGTTAAAGTCATGAAATAAAAAGAATCTACTCTCACTTGGTTAATTACATAATATGTATTTAAAAATATTTCAACAATAATTTTCTGTAACCGTTACCGAGTTGTTTCATCATGTAAGCACGCGTAGGTCATCCCGAAATTCGAAATATCTGCTTTAAGCATTTTATTATGATATTTACTTGGCTTAGCCAAGAAAAGACATTACATAATGGAAAGTAGTGTTCCTTTTGGAAGATGTACAGTCAAGCCATTTAATTTTAGCATTTATTTGGCTAAAGGCATTAGATAATATCCAGCAACACATTCTCGACGAAGGTAATATTACACTCATTAGCCTTCTGGAAAAAAGATGATGAGAAAAATTAATCACGCCCCTCGCCTTTTGTTTGACGGCGATTGTTAAAAAAGTATGGATTCTCAATAACCAGCGTAGACGCTGCTGGACAAAAGCTAAGGGGCCAATTTAGCATAAATTCAGATTGTAAATCAACCCCCGTCTAGAAACTGGGAAGGGAGAGGGCTAAAAACAAAAACAAAAACAAAAACGGATCATCATAAGAAGTAAATGTTTAAATTGCTTCCAGCCCTCTAGCTCCAATGGTGTGGTCTGTACGCGTGATACATATATCTATACATAGTCAGCAAACCAAACCGGCCTAAAAAAACTAAAGGACCTTATGTTGGTAGTTTTGGTGACAGTCTTGGTTGACGGTTTCAAATTAAAATGAAAAAAAGAAAAAAGAGGCAAATCACGAACTCTACTTGTAGGAATACTGGGATTGTCTTGAGAGTCTTTCCCGGATCCTTAAGCCTCTTTAAAGAACATAATTATAAATGCTACTCTTTTTTTTAAGACTAAATGGTTTCCTCTTAAGCACAGTTATCCTTTTAACAGCGATTGTTCAATACATCAACTGTATATCGCACTTCTTTGTCTTTCTTGGCGTCTATCTAGTTAGAAACCAAGTAGCTACTTATTGAAGGAAGCAGCACTCTTCGTTAGTCATCATTACTAATGTTGACTAACCGTCACTCCAATGATGTCTGTGTGGTCGTGTGGAGATTCCCTTAGAAACCTGTGTTTCATATATATATATATATATATATTATATATATATATATATATATATATATATATGAAACATTCACGCACATTCATATATACGTTTCATGTGTAATTATCGTGTCATCCACAGACAGCTGTTCCGTTGTATTACAACTCTTAGACAAACCATTATCCCATCCAGTACCACTAGGCAGGATTGAAACCTTCGCTTCAGACCCGGAGACCGGTATCCTACCGCTGAGCCATGGAACTTAAATTCCCCATCCACCAGAGTGCTCTATTCCTATGGAAGAGCATTGCATAAGCTTACAATGAACGATATATGTATATAGAGAGATTAAAGTGGGATGGTCGTTTCAGAGAGATGATCTAATTCCTTTGGCTTCCGAAGTAGTTTACCAATCATACGATGTGACGTCAAAATTGGCTGTAAGAATTGCCAGAACGTAAGTAGAGTTTACCATCAGTCTATCTTATGGGCTCCATCTATGTTCATTAGAAACCGCCAGTAAAACCGTCAACATAGATTTCTTCAGTTTTCAAGTTAGTCTGGCTGGTTATCTATGCATGTATGTATCACTTGGAGCAACAGGGATTTCAACATTTAATTCTCATTAGGTCTAGAACCTTTTTTATTTTTTGGTACCCCCCCACCGAATAGGTTCTTAATGGAGGTTCAATTTACAATGTAAGTTCATACTAAATTGATCCCTTTGTTTGTTCTAAACAGCATTCATCGTCGTTTTTTTTAAGAAAATTGTGATCACTGCCCAACAAAATGCAAGAAAAGTAACTTATTCATTGATCCTCCCTTTTATCAATTTTGAAATTTTTTTAATTGATCACACCCAACACAGCAAACTACCAAAAGCTGTTGATCACGTGACGGTTCTGAATGACCAACCAAACCTTTCCGTGATATTCCTTACATAAAGATAGGCGTATATATGCGCGGCAACTTTTTCTTTGTTAATTTCCTTTCTAGACTCTTGAAGAATTAATAACAGATCTGTTAGAAATAAGGGCGGGAGAGAGTTTTCATTCTCAGATTAATTCTTAATATCTTGGCAGTGAAGAATCATTCTTCTCAAAGCCGCATCTCACCACTGTATTCAAAATAAGTAGTGGCATCCTATCGTCTTATTGGGCCTGTGAATATCAGTTGATTTATCACGAGGTAATTGGAAGTATTTCAAATGCTATAAACAGCCTGGCTCATAAGTGACTCATGTCGTATGATTAAAATTGATTTATTTACTGGTGGAATCTACTGTTTTCAACAACATTATGAGCATGCATCTATCCGTCCCCTGTGTGCTGGTGAATAGACAGTAAATTTCTCTCCTGAGTATTCATTTGAAAATCTTTTAAAAGTGAAACAGAATGTACCATCTGTAATAATCCAATCTATGCACACACAACACACACATACACACACACACACATACATATATATATATATATATATATATATGAATATATATATATATATTCACGTACACACACACAAACACACACATATACATATATTTGAAAGTATATATATATATATATATATATATATATATATATATATATATATATATGCACCTTTACATACGACATAACATCAGATCAGAAATTTCAACGGAAAGTTATAAAAGAACCAAATGTAGTACGGATCTATACTGCCACCCTTTTTGAGCCAGTATGCACATAGTTGGCAAAATCTTATGAGCCGATAGACTCTAAGTGATTTTAGATAGTATCCTGTGTATATAGGATATTTACAAAAGAAATAAACGTGTATAGAAACAAAACTATTTGAGATATTGACGCTCACAATCCACATTTGAAGCTTATCACTGCCAGGTTCTACCCCTAAAATGTGTATCTGCGCTACAGGACACACTCAAAAGGGTTGAAAAAGTTACATTTAGAAAGGTTGTTCAGAATTCCAAAAAAAATCAAAATTATTGTTATCAAATATCCGATCGAGTTCCCAAACGAATCTTTAATGTTCTAAAGCAAATTTTGTGTCTGTTACAGCCCTCAAAACATTTTATAAGACAAAAAAATGGGAAAAAAGTTTTTTCAAATTTCCCAGGATTTGAAAAAAACAAAACGGATGTTTTGAGATGCTTAGAGTAGTACTCGAGCGAATTTGCGAAAATCTAGATTTAATAGTGTATCCGGTGACGCTGACATAAGATTTTCATAGGGTAAAAAAAAGAAAGCCTCCAAATTTCACTACACAATTTGAAATTCATACATCAAGCAATTATAAGTAGAAGTTGCAGATATGAACGTTTTTTTCCGCAAAGGTGGACATCGTGTGTTGCAATATCTTGAATAATTTTGCTTTAATAAATTTCGGAAATTGTCCATTTCTTTTGTAAACAGACTGTATATCCGTACGCACGCGAGTGTGTTCAAAAGTTGAAGTATAAGTGCAAGAAAGCAAGCATTAATCTCCGTCGAGACGGACCCGAAGGACATTGTAAAGATTTTTTGTTATCCACTTCTTCTTTGGACTGACTCAAAAATCATTCTTATCTTATACAGAGCAAATAGCAGCTGCACTTATTCAAAAAATGTTCTCATACAAGCTCATAACGATACTCTCTCTACCTTTATTCATTTATATATATATATATATATATATATACATACGTATACATATAAATATGTATATATATACATACATGCATTTATATATATATATATATATATATATATATATATATATATATATATATATATGTATATGCGAGCCCACACACAGAGAGGCAACCCCAACACAAACAGAGGCGCATATCTCTCTCTCTCTCTCTCTCTCTCTCTCTCTCTATATATATATATATATATATATATATATATATATATATATATATATATATATATATCGTTATCTGTTTCGCTTTGTTTCTATATTTCTACATTAATTGTTCTCTGGCTTGTTCTATTCTTTCAGACTATTGTGTCTTGAAAGATTCCATAGTTTAAGGGCTTTTATTCCTTGTCAATAATAATGACTGAATTGAAAAGCTATAAATAAAGTGAAGACTTCATGTCTCCCTTCTCAAGAAAGAAACAAACGAACTGCATAGAGAATGTTTTGTATTTGCATCTACCATCCATGAGTTCGAATTCCACTTCTTGCCCCCAAATTTAAACGCTGATTTCCAAGAAGGGCATTTTCTTTTCTTTTCCGTATATCACTACAACAAAATCTGACTTAGCAGTAAGTACATCCATATACTTGTAAAACTTGTGCAATCTATATGGCATAAACATCTATGTAGATATACAATATGAATGAAAAATATATTAACGGATCTTGCTCATGGGTAATTCAAGTGTCAACCTCGTTACTGCGTTCCCACTGAAGTACGCCATACTTTGGGGGTTAGCATTTTTTAGGAAGCTTTAAATGGTTTCTCTTTTGCACATTTTTTTTAAAAGTCTGGCAATCGAAAGAAATGTTCTTTTTTTTCTGAATTTCAACCAAAACAACGTTATTTAAATATCTTCTTAAAACATATCTTTTTTTTTTCTAATCTTCGGGAAATTAGAAATAAACATTTTTCTGCCTTATAAAATGTTGTCAGCTCTATCAGATACAAAATAGGAACACCTCCGGATATCTAAAAACAGTAATTCTGATTTTCTTGAAATTTGAAACAGTGTTTTTTATCGTAAAGTTTTTCAACTCTTATAAATGTGTCCGGTAAAGCTGACACACATTTCAGGTGTAGAATCTTTGAAGGCCTGGGGCTTCCAATGTGCATTGTGAGTGTCAATATCTCATATAGTTTTGTTTCAAGACCTGTCAATTCCTTTAAACACCCTGTATACAAAATGTGATTATTACAAACAGTCATAGAAAACAGTCAACATAGGTAACTAAAGTTTTTAGATTGGTCTGTCCATCTGTCAGGCTGGCTGGCTATGTATGTACGTATATGTCGTGCGTACGGGCTGCTCTAATGAGATAAGTAGGCTAAAAATTTCACTATTTACTTATCATCATGTTTAGGAAAAAACGTTTTTTTTTGTTTTTGCTCCCAAGCCCCGACCAGAGTGATTCTTAATTTGGCGTTCAGTGTTTAGGAGCCATGAAAATCAAGACAACCCTGTATGAATTGAGGATCCATTGTATTAAGCAAAACAGGATACATTGTCTCCGGCTATATTCAAATGTCTCTTGTCACAACTAAATGGTCAACTTGAACCTATAGTTCTCAGCAGGATACCACAAAACAATGAAAAAAAAAACGTCCTGTTGAACAAATACTTTTTGTACTAGTCGATGATGTTAACCATATTGCCTTCTAAATAAACCCCTGTCCACTGTGTGTATATATATATATATATATATATATATATATATATATATATATATATATATATATATATATATATATACATATATATTCGTTCTGTGCTTATACTCTTATCGAGAATGTCGCAGGAGTTAGGTATACTGAGGCACGAATTAGTAGAACACTTCTAGCTTAGTATGCCTTTCATCCTGCTTACGGTACCCATCCAGGGAATGACAGCGCATGCCTTCTGTGATCTAAGGAGAACCGGTTTATCCAACCTAATTTGGCCGTAACCGCTTAACCCCGGGGAGAGTTTCTTCTTTCCTAGTTATCGTGCTGATTGCCTAGCAGAGATGTATTGAGTATCACTTTTTTTGTTTTTGGTATGACTTGGCAGTGGATTGAACCACGGTCTACCAAACTGGAGACAAGAACTCTATCAATGGATGACAGTGATCGGCTGTCCACTGAGAGTGTGTGTTTAGTTTTGTACAAGGTCTTCGGGCGTCTTAACGCTTCTGATCGAAAATGCTCGTTTTGATTGTCATTCTGCTTGTCATTTCCGAAAAAAAAAAAACAATTAATGATGTTATATGACCGGAGGATGGACTTTGCTAGGTTTAATTATGAATATATTGGTTTTTATTTGCTTGGAGCTGAGTCAATCAGAAGAAAAAAAAAATGCTCCCAAAGAGCTTGAAAATATTAGATCGTCAATTACATGGATACGTAGACGCTGTTATTAAATATATCTATCGTACACTAACTTCATTGGTAGAGCATTACCAGTGGATCATAACTTGAGATTTATTAACACAAACACACACACACATGCACACACATGCGCAGGTACACATACACACACACACACGCACATGCGTGCACACACACATATAAGTCGATTCTTTCGACTTTTTTTGAGTGATGTTCACTAAAATTGCCGAATTAGCAAAAAACAAAACAAAACAAAACAAAAAACAAAAAAACAAAGCAAAATAAAAACCAAGCGTGAATTCTGCCGGACACAAACTAAGGGGCCAATTTAGCATAAATTTGTATTGCAAATTCAGCTTTTAACTTTAGAAGGGGAAATAAAAACACAAACAAAAACAGCCAACCAGCTCACTCGCACATTCACGAGAGAGCATCCATTTGTTAAGGGTTCTCTGAACATCGAGTGTTTCACGCTCAGGCCTGCTGATGAAAATCAGAAAATGTATGGCTCATTCATGCACCTATCCAACTTTGTATCTATATTGGTGTGTATCTAGAGGTGCACGGAGGCGTAACGCTCATTGGCGCAAAATGAAATTGGCAACCGAGTTTCAATTTCGGCTGAGGCTGTTCAAATTCACTTCACAACAATGCCACGCCCTTTTTTCTGTCCTATCGCCAGATATCTTGATGAAATATCTTGTTCCTGGTATGCCACAATAGTTGATGCAGTAGAGAGTGGCTTAGTGGGTACATTCCCATATCTACAACCCGAATCTATCCATCCCTCTAGTCAGTCTATTCATATCTATCTATCTATCTATCTATCTATCCATCTATCTATCGATGTTTAATGTTTCAGTCTATCTATCTATCTATCTATCTATCCATCTATCTATCTATCCATCTATCAATCTATCTATCTATCGATGTTTTGTGTTTCAATCTATCTATCTGTCTATCTATCTGTCTATCTATCTATCTATCTATCTATCTATCTGTTATTTCATATATATCTATCAATCTATCTATCGGTGTGTACTTTTCTATCTATTCATTTTTCAATCCAGTTTTCTCTTATCTATCAATCTATCTATCTATCTATTTCTCTCAGTCTGTATATATCTATCCATCTACTTATCTATCTATCTATCTATCTATTTATCTATCTGTTTGTTCCTATCTATTTATACAAATAGATAGATAACTTTCATCATCATCATCATCATCATCATCATCATCATCATCATCATCATCCAGTTCGTTGTTGTACGTATAGCGGGAAGAGAATCCGTGAGAATCACGCACTCGGTGCTGAGTTTTTCCAAATGTGCCACGGTGTCAGATATGATAATAACATTCTCAAAATTCACCACAAACATGTTGGTGTCGATCTTTGATGGCCCATGCGTACACCAAAAAGCATCAATCTCGAGTCTCCACTGCTAAAAATTAGCAGATTCTGCGCACAGGCCACCACTTGTCGACACCAACTTGCTTCCGATGATTTTTTTTCGAGAATGTTATAGTCGTATCTAACATCATGCCAAATCGCAAAAGCTTAGCACCAAGTTCACGATTTTTCATTAAATACGATTTATTCCCGCTTTGCTAATAGGCCTTCCCCATGTTATCCCGGTTTCATTTTTCACTTTTGAGCATCACGGTGCAAAAAAAAACAACCCAAAACATTTTGAACTTCTCCAGATCATCACACCCTCTTACTTTCTGCCGGTTTCAATTTTGCCCATGATCTCGAGGGATACATGTTGCGATATTGCCTCACAAATGAGCAATAGCATAACTAGATATACACTGCCTCAGTGGAAGTGGAAGAGAGAGAGAGAGAGAAAAAACCCTGCAGTTAAAGTATCAGTTTTATGGATGTCAAAGATACAAAACAATAAAAAGAACTAGACGCGCATATCCATTTACATTAAGATTCTTATCTCGGCATTGGCACTCATACTGGATTACTTTAATCCATGTTGTCAAGGGAACAATGACAAGAAAGAAGAATGATATGCCATCGTTCGTTCTCGTTTTAAACGAAACAAAAACAACGAGAAAAAGCAACCATAAAACTTCCAGACACGCACATAAAATACAAATAAAGAAAAATACAGGATTCTAATAAGGGGCGATAACTGCGTCCATTCTTTTAAATTATCTTTGGTTCGTTAATGTAGAATTGTGGCCTGTCATTAATACGTATCCACTTGCAGATCTGTCCTTTCTTTTTTCCCCCTTTAAAAAAAATCTTAACACCCCCTCTATGTAGTATTTACTGTCTCTCTTTCTCCCATCATCATCATCATCATCATCATCATAATCATCATCATCATCATCATCATCATCATCATCTCTTTGCCTTTTTTGTCTCCTCCCTATAAAGTCTGTACTGTCTCTCTCCCACTATCATTATTCTCTCTTTGCTCTTTTTTGTTATCCTCCTCGCTTGTTAACTTATCTGCTTTTTTCTTCTCTTTTCTTTTTTCAACGATTCTCTTCTCTTTTCTTGTGTTTCTCTTTCTCATTTCTCTTCCCATCTTTCTCTCTCTCACTCTTTCTCTCCCGCTCTTTCTCTCTCGCTCTTTCTCTCTCGCTCTTTCTCTCTCGCTCTTTCTCTCTCGCTCTTTCTCTCTTCCTTTAGTTTCAGTGTTTCTCCTATTTGATTTATGCTTCTCTCTTTTCTCTGTTCCCCCTCTGCTATTTATACTTCCCTTTCATTCTATTTCCTATCTCCCTATTTTATCTTTGTTGCTTTCTTTTCATCTTCCTTCCTTTTTTGCGGGTTCCCGTTTCTCGGCTTCTTGTTTGGAAATCTCTTCTGCCATCGATTTCTTTACGCCATAATTATGTACGAATAATTATTCTTATTCTCCTTCTTGCCTGATTTCATTTCTCTCTCTCATCTTTCTCGATTTTTTTTCTCTCTTTACGGTTTAATAACTGTCTCTTCCCTTAGTACTCCGGCCACACCCTTCTGTCCCATTCTCTCGTTCTCTGCTCATTTTCTACCGATTCTTTTTCTCTGTAATCGTTCATTATTCTTCCTATTTTCAAGCGTTTTTCTTCGACTTTGTCTTCCTTGTTCACCTGAATCGTCTATCACCATTTTGTTTCTCTCTCTTGTTCGCGCTCTTTTCTCTTCACCCCCTCTATCTCTCTCTTTCTCTCTCTCTCCTCTCTCTCTCTCTCTCTCTCCTCTCTCTCTCTCTCTCCAATTTCCTTTCATTCTTTCTACAACTATCAATTCCGATATTTATGGTCGTAGTTATTGATTCTTGCTCTGTCCCTATCCTTTCCTCCATTTTTTAATACTTTGTCTAATCCCCTTCCTCCTCCCCCTCTTCTTCTTCTTCTTCTTCTTCTTCTTCTCTTTCTTCTTCTTCTTCTTCTTCTTCTTCTTCTTCTTCTTCTTCGTCTTCGTCTTCGTCTTCTTCTTCTTCTTCTTCTTCTTCTTCTTCTTCTTCTTCTTCTTCTTCTTCTTCTTCTTCTTCTTCTTCTTCTTCTTCTTCTTCTTCTTCTTCTTCTTCTTACCAGTACTAGTACTAGTAGTATTAGTATTAGAAGTAGTCATTTATTGTTACGGGTACTTTTATTTCTAGTAAGTTCCTTTACCACCGTTTCATTCCCCGCTGATTCTAGTCACGACAAAAACAGTAATAATCACTACAAACATTACCGCTATTACTTCACTCCATCTTTTCTTATTTTATCATTCCCCTCAATGTTCAAGTAGAACTCAACCTCCCACTTAATAAAAAAAAGAAATGATTCAAACAACAATATACCCATAAAGCCATCAAGAGAAGATGTAGACTGTTATGGTCAAACTCCTTATGTTGTCCTGTCATCTTTATCGCACGGTTTTTGTCGGCCATTATTGAACGTTGAGAAAATCCAATGTCGTCTTTTACAGCATCTCGAGATAAGCATTTGATAACCCTAATAGCGATTGACAGAAATGTTCTGGAGTCAAAATTGACGCCAGTACTGCAGCAAGGAACATATTCCCTCGATGTACACAAGTAGATGTTCGTGCGTCTGCGTTTACAGTGAGTGCAAAAAGTATCCCATACATTAAAAAAAAAAAAATTATTTCAACATCGGGCTGCTTGAAAATTCGACAGAATTTGAGACAGAGATTTTTGAAATTTTAAAAATCGCTCTTCGAAGTTCATTTTTGTTTCAATATTTCAAAATGTGTTTGATCATTGGTCCCATAGTATTTTGATTCAGTCGTACATTTCAAGTGCTGTTAAGTTTTTGTCAGTTTATATACAAGCTTACCGTACCGTGAAAAAAATGACCCTCTTTATGTAGTAAACTCCTCTGGTGATGTGGAAGAGTTATTCTTCCACCGTAACACACACACACACACACACAAACATAGAGTATTTCACCATGCATAACCAAAATCCCCCGTGGAAATTTTGAGGAAAAAAAACAGGTACGCATTATACATAGAAACATAATTGTTATACACATTTGTATACTTAATTGTATTCATAGGGTAATACATTTTTCACTTTTCAAAATTAAAACTCAATCTGCAGTTGCAGAGTGTATATGGTTGCAGCTTATACACGTTGAAATACGGTATATATATATATATATATATATATATATATATATATATATATATATATATATATATATATATATATATATATATATATATATATATATATTGATGCTCCTCTATTCAGGGTTGAGCACGCTTTTAGTGAGATGACTCATCCGCTGTAAGCTTATGCAATGCTCTTCCAATTAGGAATTGAGCACTCTGGTGGATGGAGGATTTCCGTGGAAACAAATATATCACTTAAATTCAGCCTGGCTGACAGTCCAGTTCCATAGTCCTGCGTTAGGTAATCGGCCCGCAGGTCTGAGGTGAAGGTTTCAATCTTGCCTTGCGGTAATGGATGCTATAATGGAAAGTCTATAGCCATACTGAAGAGATGTAATACATCGAAACAGCTGTCTGTGGATGACACAATGATATATATTGGTTTTTTTATATATAAGATTGAATTAAGCAGGCAGATGTAATACTATCTTAATTTATTTTCTATTCGATGAGGCATTGTTCATTATCATCAATTTTTTTACTTTCATCTTAATTTTACTTTATTTCATCTCAACTATCCAGACCGTCAGTCTACGGCTGTGAGCAAACAGTGCAGATAGGGGATAAACATCAAGCTTTGGGCAGTACTCGAACATGCATGGCATCTGCTCCTCCAATTTAGCTACAGGAGACTTCACGATTTACAGAAGCTAAGATCTAACCCTCGAACTAATTTGTCATCTCTTCCTGTAAAGTGAATTTTCCCTCCGACAGGAACGGGCAGTTTTCGCTTGAGATCTTGTAAAGGCAAGTCTTCTCAATACTCCAGTTCTGACTTTTATGTTTTATCCGATTTTAGTTATCATATCGTCTTAGTTGATTCAACTCTTCCTTCAATTTCAAATTCTTTCAATCACTTTACAAACCTATTGCGTTTCTCTCAAAAGCGCCGTTAATTGTGAGTACAACTGTAACCTTCATCTTCTCTGTTCCATAGCAAAGTATTGATATTTCTGATTCCTTTCACTCTACGCTTATAAATTTTCTTATGCCAAACGATGATCGTATATGGTCTTCTTCTTGGATTTTACGTGAGCCGTTTGGATTTTAAAGTCTTACATAATTTTTATTTTTTCATTTTCTAGGAAAGCCTCTGATTTGTGCATTTAAGATTGACTTGAATACTCATATCCTAGCGGTTTGCACGATGCCCAGTAGATCACCATTCCCACCCAGTCATGTGTATTTTTTCTATTCGTAATCATCTTCAGTTTGGATGGAAGTTTGAGTGGAGTTTGACCCTGCAACAGTCCAGCTTGTTTTTCAAAAAAATATCTATTATTATTCTTATCAAATTGGAGAGATATTATAATATGGGAGAGGTCATGATGATGATGATGATGATGATGATGATGATGATGATGATTATAACTGTTTAACCTTTTTCTTCGTTGAATATTTTCAATCATATTTTTTTTATGTTAAATTTCATAACATCAAAACGCAGATTTTAATCAATGCAGAAATGTAATTTTTTTCCAAATTGATTTAATATCAGAAAATTGTACCTGATAATATGTTTTTTCCTGGAAACTTTTAAATTTGATTACGAAAGGAGAATCCAAACATTCCACGTGTCGTGGGCAGGTTTCTTTCACTTCTGGATCGAAAACTATTTTCTTAGCGAATCGTGCACCTATTGATTGGAGCGTGAGCAAAACAATATAATCAAAACAGATACATGATCATATAATCAAATCTACACAGGAACACACCACTAATATATATATATATATATATATATATATATATATATATATATATATATATATATATATATATATATATACATATGACGTATAATCAGTCGATAATTGGACTGCCGTTGTGTCAAAATTTAGAGTCATGTAAAAAAATTTAACTGAAGGGTAAATATGGTCAGATTAAATTCTATTTATGACATCACTGGCGTTTTCCAATGGAAAACATAAAAAGTAGAGTGAAAACCGTCTAAAAAATTCTAGATTCTGGAAAATCTAGATGTTATTAATAAACCCATCAGAATGAGACCCACCAAGAAGGGCAAAAGGGCATTTCCAGAAGTGGTTTAGTGTAGTACTGATGCTTATTCTCAATCCTGTAAAGAAAGCGATATGGCTCAGAGCGCTGGAACAAACAAACTGATAGTCCCGTCAGAATAAGGCTCCTAATAAGTTGAAGAGGCTTTTTTTTTCAAAATAGAAAAACAGCATTTTTAGAAGGGGTCCAGAGGAACAGTGATGCCAAATTTCAAATCCGCAGACAAAACGATACAACCAGAAGCGCTGGAAGACACAAAAAACATCAAAAAAGTTTTTTTTCCAGAAGTCGAAAAAGCATTTTCAAAGTTTCTTATAATGGAGTACTATTGCCAATTTTCAAGTCGGTAGACAAAATTGTATGGCCAGGAGCGCTGTAGCAAACAAACAATCTCCCAAGCACATAAAAAAAACATATTGAAAAAAAAAAAGATAAGATCCTTTGCTATCTTTGATGTCTACTGTTGTCCAATATAAGCATGAAATCAAATCTACCCAATAAGACCCAGCAATAAAATATATCTCACGCCGAATTGATAAAATTGTCAAATTATCAAATTGTCGAAATTCAATTTTTTTCAGAAAAAATTTTATTTTATTTTGATTCCATGAACCTTTGATTGTAAATAAATAATTGTTTTTCATCCTTGTTTTGATTAAATGCACTTTCAATCAAATTAGAACTATGTAGTTATTTATTTCAGAATTGTCAGAATTCACCCAATTTCGATTCTAAAATAATACTTGTTTCATATCTTTGTTTTGATAAAATGGACTTTTGATCGAATCGAAAGTACGGATTTATATACATTTTGTGAAAAAACGTTGAAATTTCACCAATTACGAAATTTCAACAAAGCGGTGTAACATATATATGATTTCTAAACATTACCCAATCGTATTGCGCCATCACGTAACTGTATTTTATAACAGTACGTTTTTCATTCTAGCGTATAACTTCGAAATAAATTAGGATTGGTCCATGGTTCCAATAGAAGAGAAAATAAACCTCCGAACTTCGAAGACTATGTGAAAAGAAATACAATGTTCGGTGTTTCAGCAAGATGGGGCAATTTGTCAGTTCGCTTTCAGAGTTAGACGGTTTTTAAATGAAAGGTTTCGTAACAAATGAATTGGAAGAGGTGAATCTCTCGGACACCACGATCACAATATTCGAGCCCATTGGATTTCTTTTTATAGTGACGTATAAAGGCTACCCTTTATTCACCAAATCCTTTTTTTTTTCTTTACATGACCTGCAGACCAAGATAACTAATGTGATTGAGGATCTGTTGTTAGTCTTTGTGGTGGAGGGGATGGTGTGTTGAATGAGAACGTCCCTCTTTATCTCATTCAATTCAGAACCACGAGTCGAACAGAGATAGGATAACGCATTGAAATTGGCGGAAGTTCTAACTACACAGCTCTACACTGTTGCCTGACATAAGAGAATAAGTGACAGGTCTGTTTAGTCTCTCAATAAAAAAAAAACGAAACCTTTTCGTGATCAATTAAAAAAAATGGGAAAAAAAAGATCAATGAGTAAGTTGCTTTGCTTGCCTTTCGTTGGACAGCCTTCACTTAAAGAAAAGTCCAGATTAAAAAAACAAACAAAACAAAACAAAACAAAAAACAGAACAAAAAAAAAAGGGTGAACGCGACCAGGCACAAAAGAAGAACCAATTTAACCTAAAATTACATTGTAAATTGAAATTACCATTGAAAACTTACTTGAATGAGGGAGGAGGTAAAAAAAAATAATGAACCATTTTTATCTGGAAAAATAAAGTGTAAGTATTTAGATTTTCAGCCCAGTAGCTCCATTGGTGCGTCTTGTAAGGCTAATACATTGGTAGCCAGTCAGCTATCACCTGAAAGCTGAAAAAAAACCTATGTAAACAGTTTTAGGAGACCATTTTGGGAAACGTTTGTTAATAACATGAGAGAGAGAGAGAGAAAGGGAGAAAGAGAGAGAGAGAGAGAGAGAGAATGATATATATATATATATATATATATATATATATATAATGGAATTCAAGTCTATAGCCACACTGAAGAGTTGTAATACAATGAAACAGCTGTCTGTGTATGACACAATTATTAATTAACGCTCCCGTCTTTAGGGGTTCAGCACTCTCAAGTAGGGCATCTATCTACTATAAGCAAATATGCAATGCTCTTTCAACTCTGGAATCGAACACTCTAGTAGATGGGGAATTATGCGTGATTAAATATTTCGCTTAATTCGGTCCTACTGACCGTCCAGTTCTGCACAAGGCAGGTTTGGAAGATCTGCCTCTGGGTCCAAAGCAAAGGTTTCGATCCGACTTAGCGGTACTGGATGGGAATTCGAGACTATGGCCACACTGAAGAGTTGTAATATAACGAAACAGCTGTCTGTGGATGACACAATAATTATTAAACACACACTCACACACACACACACACACACACACACACACATATATATATAAAGAAAGAGAGAAGGGAGAGAGAGAGAGAGAGAAGGAAAGAACGAAAGTTGAGTTGGATTTTATATCAGAAAATATAATAACAGGAAAAATAAACAAAAGCATATAGGTATTCATTAAACACAGTTGTATTCCAAGCCACAAATGTATTGTTGTCTGCGAGGCTAGCTTGTCAAACACAACTCTATTTACCAAGTCTTGCTCAGTACCGCTCTAGGCTTAAAGTGCTGGGCACCCGATCAGGTTCGAAATCTCTTATTGCCGATGCGAATTTACCTTTTTAAGCATCACTCAATAACGATGCACTTAGACAAACGCTGTGTGAAACGAGACAAAGAAGAAAGGAGAATGCAGCAACGAAACACTGACTGAAACATTTGAAAGAATAAACAGGAATGCATTAAGGACAGAGAATTTTGTCATTTACCTATTCACCTGGAGACTCGTCTCAATACGACGCGCTTTCAAATTAATGGCTTCATTAGGCAAAATCAGATCAAAAGAAAGTCTTATCTTGTTAGAGCCCATCAACCAAAACTGTCACAAAAAAAAAATTTCAGCGTACGTTTCTTTCAGTTTTTAAATTAGTCCACCTGGCTGGCAATGTATATATGCCGCGCACAGGATGCCTGATAGAGATAGAGGGCTGAAGAATTAAACATTTATTCTCTATTTTAACTACGAATGTTTTTTTTTCTAATTCCCTTTTTTCTAATGGGTGTTCAGTTTGTGATGTAAGTTTATGCTGATTTAGTCAGAAATTTATACCCCTTTGCGTTTTTAAAAAAATCAGACTTTTTTCAGTGAATACTGCCTGACAAAAGGCGAGAGAAGTATCTGATTCATTGATCAGCCCTTCTTCCATTTTTTTTAAATTGATCACCCTAAACACGGCGTGCTGTAAAAGGACATTGGTCACTTGAGGGGGTTTCTATTGAGTGACTATTCTTCATTTGTTTGTTCTCTTTTATACTCTTGCTAACCAAGATTCAACTTCCATTCATTAGGAAGTCAAAGAGAAAATACTCAGCAAACTAAGATGTCCGTCTCGGGCAATGTCACGAGAAGTAATACTAGGGTGAAACGGGTAGGGGGAATTCGAACGGAAGCGACACTGGGCGAGAAAGTGAAAGTACGATGCTAAAAAAAAAAAGAAAAAAAAAAGGACAGTATATGTTCACTCTCTACCCCCCAGGCGCAATTTTCGATGTCTTCTGATATTGACGGGTGGAGTAGAATAAAGAGTACAAAAAGAAGAAAAAAAGGGGGCAACTCTGATAATAAGAATCAATATATATATATTTATATATATATATATATATATATATATATATATACATTCTAGAAAGCCTTACAGCTGTGTACACTGAATACATAAAAAAAGATTTTTTTCTCCAAAATCTGTGTCATTTAAGTCAATTATTTTCCAATATCTGTATGCAATACGCAATTTATATGATTTTTCAGTACTTTTTATGTTTTAAGCAGAATTAAATATTATGGTACAATGTTTGAATTTTTGTATATCATGTAACCGTTTCAAGGATTTTAAACAAAACAGTTATTTTAACTAAACCCCCCAGTAGGATTAATCAACACCACTTCCCCATAAGTTATGATTTTAATATATAGCTTTATTTTATTATTTCTTTTAGAGCCGTTTGATAATGCATGTGGTTTTTATATCATATGAAGTATTATGATAACGTGTTGTCCTCACAGCCAGCTCCGAGATGATCTTCCAAAACCTAGACTGGGAAAAAAAGAAATCGTAATAGATAGCGGATACCTACGTAACCTCAGATTTGCTGACGACATCGTCCTTTTCAGCAAAAAACCTTCACGATCTCCAAGTAATGCTGGACGAACTGTAGGGAAAGAGTAGCAAAGCTGGTCTTCATGGGAACTACAATAAAAACCAAAGTCATTAAAACAACCATGTTGTGGGCAAAGGCATATAAGACCAAATCGAAAAACGCAGACCTGGAAAAAAGTAAACCATTACATCTACTTTGAAGAACAAATCTCCATAGAAGAAGAATCCAGGCGAAATCAAGGGAAAAATCACTCTAAGATGGCAAGCTCAAGCTTTAAGAACAAATCTTAGCCTTAAAAAAAGGGTCTACAACTAATGCATCCTCCCGATAGTCAACCATGGAGCTGGAACATGGGACTTGACTAAACGATTGACTCTCGAAGTGAGAACCAGGCAACGTTGACTAAAGAGAATCATACTCAACATCACACGGAAAGATCACTAAACAGCACAGTATATTAGAGGAAAAAAAAGGAATTAAGGATATTATAGAATCCAGGAACAATTTAGATGGCAATGGGCTTGTTATGTTACAAGAATGTCAGATAACCGATGAACATCATGACTCATAACGTAGATCTCTTGAGGTCATTTGCGAAATTTTGGCGGGCAAATTTAAGATAATGTGTCAAACTAGACAAGTTCAGAAAATATGGGCTCTGCAACGCCTATGATAGAGAGATGTGGAGAATCCTAGGGAAAGTCTATGTCCAACAACGGATGTTAAAAGGCTGCTGCTGCTGCTGATGATGATTGTATATAGATATCATTTCATACTACACATCATTTAATCTTTTCAAACAAAGGGCTGACTTAGGTTAGCTCCCACTCCAACGTATTTGACGATGAGGGATTGATCAACAAGTATAACAGACGTGAATCATTTCTCATGTCACTTCTATTGAGTGTTCACCTAGGTGAATATTGAATCGTTGTGTTGGTTCTAAACTTTGACTACATGAAAACCAACTTATGATATTGTTTAGAATATTAGTTACATAAAAGAAATTCCTTGATTTGATTTTCTACCTACGTATTAAACCGAAGAATCCGACGAATCGTTTTGAGAGAGAGAGAGAGAGAGAGCGAGCGAGAGAGAGAGAGAGAGAGAGAGAGAGCATTGATCTTGTCCGTATAAGTAACAATGACTAGCGCCTTTATTTGCATTTAAGAGTGACAACTCAGAAGACGAATCTTCTGTACAAATGAAAATAACTTGACGGTCGTTATTCTTGGCATCGAAAAAAACTCGCTACTGTTCCAATCGTCCTTGCATAAATATATTGGGTGTTACAGATTTTGGTTGCACGAAGTCAATAACAGAGAAACAACAATAAAAGCATCTAAAATCATGTGTATGACGCAAAATACCTGGACGTAGAACATTAACAGAAAGTAACTAACGACGAGACATCGTAATACGATTTGGATGACTGTTGGTATTAAAATTATGACATTTCTATACCAAATTTTTTTTCAGCTAAAGCGTAAAGTTTATGACTATATATATATATATATATATATATATATATATATATATATATAGAGAGAGAGAGAGAGAGAGAGAGAGAGAGAGCGAGAAAAGGGGAGAGAAAGAAGAAAAGAAATGAAATGAAAAATAAAACTAAGACTGGTCAAGTAAGTCACTCAATAGAAACCGTCGTGAGACCAACGTTTTTTGACAAGAATCCCTTATAATCATTTCCGAATTAACAAAAATTGGGTAGAAAAGGGGTGATCTATGCATCAAGCACTTCTCACGTTGGCTCGTTAAGCGGTGTTGACTAAAAGAGACCCAATTTAAAAAACAAAAACAAAACAAAACAAAAACAAAACAAAAACAGAACAAAAACAAAAACAAGCGTGAACGCTGCCGGACACTAAGGACCAATATAGGAAAAGTTACATTGTAAATTGAAACCTCCTCGAAAAATCTATTTTGGATGCGGAGTTTACCTTTTCGGTCCTGGAGCTCAATTGATGCAGCTCGTACCCCAAGCAGGCAGGCAAACTTAGAAAACGAAGAAACCCACACTGTTTTAGTGACAGTTTTGGTTGACTGTCTCTAACAGAAAGAGAGAGAGAGAGAGAGAGAGAGAGAGAGAGAGAGAGAGAGAGAGAGAGAGAGAGAGAGAGAGAGATAGGGGGAAAGAAATGAAAGGTCTTTCAATCTAAAAAGAGGAAAATAGATGGAAAGGGGGAAACAGAAGAGAGAGAGAGAGAGAGAGAGAGAGGGGAGAAATAGTGAGAAAAACAGAAAAATTGGAAGTGAGAAGGTAAATAAAGAAATGAGAAACAAACACAGGGAAAGATGGATAGATAGATAGATAGATAGATAGATAGATATAGAGAGAGGGGAGGGGAAGGAGAGGGAAATGAAAGGAAATGGAAGGTCTTTGAATCAAAGGAGAGGAAAAGAGATGGAAAGGGGGGAAACGGAAGAGAGAGAGAGCGAGAGAGAGAGAGGGGAGGCATAGTAAAAAAACCGAAAAAATAGAAGTGAGAAGGTAAATGAAGAAATGAGAAACAAACATAGGGAAAGACAGAGAGAGAGAGAGAGAGAGAGAGAGAGAGAGAGAGAGAGAGAGAGAGAGAGAGAGAGAGAGAGAGAGAGAGAGAAAAGAAATAAAACCGAAGGACTTGTCAAAGATAAGTGCGCAGATGAAAAGAAGTAGCCTATCACTTACTCCATTGGAAAGTTACCAAGTGTTCAGGCCATTCGATAAAACGTGGGAAATAGAACAGACGGCGAGTTGAGACGAATTTAGTCGAAAATTTCAGCGGTTGGTGGATCATGGTGGGTTACACATTGTTGTTGTGGTGGCAGCAGTAAGAATAAAGGAGGGAAAAAAGAGGCGCCATCAGTTATCTCCCTTGACAAGTTGGTCATGGCTGCTCTTTGGGCGGTAACATGAGATGGCTGATGAATATTCAGACGATATTTTGCCGTTCGTCCCAAGAACTTGTCGGACGAGAAAATATCTTGAAGTTGACATTCAATCGTAGATTTGTGTTGGTATGGCCGAAGCACGGTGGGCACACCGGTTCTTGTCGCGATCAACGAAGTTGAGCAACGTTGAGCCAGGTTGGTTCCTAGATGGGTGACCATTTGGAAATACTAGGTCTTTAGCATCTGGGGATGTCTTAAGCAGCTGGGGAGCCTCCTATGATGATCTCGTGGATCCTCCTATGGAGGAAACAAACCATTACAATTCGGTCAATAACGCAAGCTAAGGGCCCTCCCTCTCTGACTACAAGCGACAAGAAATGAATGAATAGTTGCGTTAATGTTTCGGCCTTGATAAAAGTGCATTCATGGATATGAAATTGCATTTGCTTTTTATATTTCACGTATATATCTGAATCTTTATACTGGTATATACGAAGATTCATTATTTTAAAGTAAATTTCCCAGTTGAAACATCGTCATTGTCATTATTTTTTTAAAACTAGCTTTTCAATTATCTTATTTCTTATTTCGTTGCATTTTTGCGCAAAGATGAGGAAGTTTCCATTCTATGAATATTAAACAGCATCGATTGGAAATAAAGAACGCAATTCCATCGTAGAACGAAAAAGAACCCGCAGAGAGAAACAACAAATGAAAATAGGAAAACTACTTTGAATATAAGTGTTTTTTTTATACGTACAAACCACTCTATGAGAAATGGGTGTGGATGTTTCAAGTTCTTATACACAGAAGATATGAGAGTATTACGTAAAATTTCATTTATTCTGGTTAGAATTTTGTTTAGAAGTGTTGTAATCATTATATTTCGGTTCGGACTGATGTCCTTGTCTTTGGTGTTTGTTCACAAGTTTTGATTGCTATTCTGTGCTGAAATTATTCAATCTGTAAGCCAAGTGTGCATTTCAAAAGGCATTTCTTTGAAAGACTTTCTTCCTCTTCTTTGATTTTTTCCGTTTTGTTTCATTCATTTTATATCTTCTTAGATTGTTTTTCCTTATTTTGAAAAATCTTTCTGCATTTAAGAATGTTTCTTCATTTTCTTCCAAATTCATTTTCTTTTTTTCCCTAATTTTCTTTATTTTCTAATTCTTCCCTTTTTTTCTTCATTTATTTCCTTCATTCGAAATAAAATTAGTCTTCGTTTTTTTAAAAATTTTTCTTCATTTTCTTTCATTATCCTTCATTTTTTTTGTTCTTTCTCTTTTCTATATGTATTTTTCAATCATTTTTGTTAATTTTCCTTTCTTTTTATCTATCATTTCTCTTTATTCTAAAATGTTCTTCGCTTACGTCCTCTTTCTCGTTTCAATTCAAAATGGCATCTAACTTCCATCGCAGTCACATGTGTTCCGATTTTTTCCCTAATGAAGAAAACAGGCGGCGAATATAAATAAAATACAGAGCGTTGATTGGTTAAGATGTTCTCAAGCAATCTCACTTCATTTCAACGTTGCTGTCTTCTCGTTTGGCTTTTCGATTCTTAATTACAAATGGCGACTCGTGCCTCTCCGGTGCCATAACATGTCAGCAAGAATGACTTTGCTCAGCGACATCAACAGCCGATGAAAGGAAATGCAAATTCAAGATGGATGTTTGAAATACGCACGAAGAAAAGAACGACAAAGGAATAAGAAAAGCAGAGAAAGATCGGAGACATATCACATAAGGTGATTATAGATAATTAGTTCACCCATGACGTAGAAAAAAGATCACCGCAGTAACTGAATGATTTTGCGGTTGCATTGTACTTTTAAAATAGCGAAAAGATCACGTTGCTCAGCATTTTGTCTCGTTTCATGTTCAACAGGCATAAACCCGGATTCTTACGCAAAGGAATAAAATAAAACAAATTAATAAAAAAAAAAAAAACTGAGAGAAACTACTCTTTCATTATCATTTAGTATTTATCTTAATTGACAAATGTTATAGACAAAAATAAAGACATATACGTGTCTTGTTATATAAGTAAATAATGTAAAAACAAGAAGCTGATGTTACTGGGTATCAAAAACCCAGGAAAGAAATCCCCATATAGAATAATTAGCAATGTACATTTATCGTAGTAAAATAGATATCTATTCTCTGATGCTGAATTTTCAAAAGAATAATAAAACAAAAACCTCAGGTTCAACGATGCGTCCACCATCTATGCGTCCATATCTGTGATTACGATTTTCAAAAGGATTCTAAACAAAGTAGTATTAACATTATAGGTTGTGGTAGTTGTAGCGGGATAGTTCAGCCGGTTTATTGAAAAAAAAAGCAATCAATAAGTTCAAATGAAAGTAAGTGTACAATTTTAGCAATAATTTGTTCTGGAGTCTTTGTACATGATTATCTTTTTTGATATGTGGGCTTCAAATATGTGTATATAACATTTTTTATTTATAAGATTAGCTGGAAATTGGAAAGTTTACTCGATTTTAGCCATTTTCGAAAACAGTTTCTGCTATTAATAATGAACGATACTTTGCAACGCTGTGAAAAACAATAAATTTATCCTAAAAGATTTTCTTTCAATGACGTCACACTTTTTTTGCAACATCACATCTTTCGAGACATCCTCCTCCTTATCGTCGTCTGTCTTCGATCTCTTGTCGTTGGACATGGACCTTCCCTAGGATTCGCCAGATTTCTCTATCGTGAGCGTTGCAGAACCGGTACTTTCTGAATTTGTCTAGTTCATCTCTCCATTTTGTTATCTGCTGGCTTCGGTTGTGCATGTGATCTCTGAGGATCCATGTTGTGAGTCGTGATGTCCATCGGTTGTCTGTCATTCTTGCAACATGACTGGCCCATTGCTATTTTACTTCCCTTGTAGATTCTATAATGCCTCAGACGCCTGTTTCCTCCTTGATATACTGTGCTGTCTTGTGATCTGTCCATGTGAGGTTGAGCATGATTCTCTCGTGTGCACGTTGCATGCTTCTCAGTTTGCAGGGTCTGTTTCTTGGTTAGGTTCAATCTTTTAGCTCCGTATGAGACTATTGGGAAGATGCATCAGTTGTGTACTTTTTCTTTTCAGGATTAAGGGAATCTTTTTTGTTTCTGAAGGTTGAGCTTGCTTGCCATCATAGAGTAATTCTTTGCTTGATTTCTTCTTTTGTAGGTTTTATGGAGATTCGTTGTGTGAGGTAGATGTAGTGGTTCACTTTCTCCAGTTTTGCATCGATTTTGATTGTTTTGTACTTATTCCCGGCTGTACATGGCCCTCGTTTTGCTGAAGTTCATGTGTAGGCCAACTTTTTGACTTTCTTTAGTTCATCCAGCATTAGTTGGAGGTCGTGTAGGTTGTCTGCTAAAAGGGTAATGTCGTCTGCAAATCTTAGGTTGCTCAGAGATCCACCGTCTTTTTTTAATTTCTTTATTCTCCCGGTCTAGGTTACGGAAAATCATCTCCAGGGAAGCTGTAAAGAGTTTGGATAAGCTGATATCACCTTGTCTTACTCCTTTTTGGAGCTGGAAGGGTTCAGAATCTTTATGTAGTCTAATAAAAGAGTTGCTTCGACTGTATGTATGTTGCAGTACTCTGCACCTTGTGGAGTGAGGGCCTCAATGACCATTGGAATTTCAACAGAGTCGAAAGCTTTCTAGAAGTCTGTAAATGCTACTGATAGTGGCATTTTGTTTTCTGTTTCTTTTTCTTTCAGCTGGCTTATTGAATAGAGATGGTCCCTGGTCGAGTTGCTTCTTCTAAAGCCAGCTTGTTCCTGTGGTTTGTTTTCATCTAGTGTTTTAGTGATTCAGTTGGTAATGATTTTTGTGAAAAGTTTGTATATGCAGTTGGGTAAGTTTATTGGTCTATAATTTGTTGAGGTCTTTCGGGTTTCCTCTTCCATGTAAAAACATAATGATTGTCGTGTTCCAGTCTTCCAGGACTTTGCGTTGTTTTAGACATAAGTTGAATGGAATAACTAGTTTTTTTTATTGACAATCTTACCAGCTTTTTTGAGTAAATCGATGGTGATACCATCTGGTCAAGGGGCTTTTCCTTCCTTTGTTTGCTTGATGGCTTGTTTTACCTCCCATGGTGTAACTTCTGAGAAATCCTCAAAATGATTGTCCGCGTCTTGCATATCCTGTTCGTTGTTTTGTTTTCCATGTCTCGAAAAGTGGAATTTTGGGTAGAATTCTTGGGTGCGTTCGACAATTCTGTCTTGGTCTGTTGTTATGTTTTTTTTCTTCTTCGAGTATTCTAGTTATCTGTTTTAGTCCTATACTGCAACCTTTCTTTATAAATTTGAAGCCCCAACGTTTATCAAGAGCAGTTCTTATGATTTCTGCCGTGTACTTCTTTTTGTCTTTGATTAATTTAGATTGTTTTGTTCAGTTCAGTTTTCTCTATTTTTCCTTTGTTGTTGTCGGTGCTTTGAGGCTTCAGTACTTTTTAATGAGTTACGTGGCTTTGTATAAGATTTTACTGTTGGTGTGTGGACTCCTTGATTTGAGCATAGTGGCTGCTTCTATTAGAGAGGTTGTTATTTTGCCGTGGAGTTCGTTGATGTTCGCACCGTTCTCTTCGGTAAAGATTTCATATCCGTTTTTCAATTCTTACTTGAAAGATCGGGTGAGTTCATTCGGTGCATTATCAGTCGTGGTTTGGTATGGGATATTTTTCCAAGTTCTTCATTGATGCTTACTTGAAATCTAAATCTTACCATTCTGTGGTCTGTTCCTGTGTTCACTTGGTGTAGGACTTGAATATATTTGATGGTGTCGCTTTTGTCTGTTAGGATGTAGTCTATTTTGCTCTTGTTGTCGTGGTCGGGGCTCTTCCAGGTCCATTTCCAATTGGGTTTCTTTTTGAAGAATGCACTCGTGATTTTGAAGTTGTTTGCTATTGCAAAGTTTCCATGATCTTCAACTCTCTTGTTCCATATTTTGTATCCAAACTCACCAACGCAACGTTTATTTCCTTGCCCTACCAGCACGTTGAAGTCTCTCGTAATGACATTGAGATATTATTTTAGAATCTTGCAGTAGGGAGTTAAAGTCATCATAGAAGTTGTCTATTCTTTCTTTGGTTGATTGCGAAGTGGGAGCATTGACTCAGATGACATTCGGGTCGTATCTCTTTGAGAGTTGGGCAGTGATGCTGATCATGCAGTCTGAAACTGCTTTGAAGCCTATCAAGTAGTCTTTGGGGTCTTTATTGATGAGAAAAACTTACTCAACTTTGTTTTAATTTCTCTTTTCCGTCGGTGTAACGGAGATGTTTGCTTTTAGACGAAACCATCTTCTTTCACTTGTTTATCTTGAGTAGAAGCAACTTACCAACAGAAATAGCGAGCGAGTGACCAACCGAGGGGTAGACATATTTAAAAAAGTAATCGTACTAAACTAAACTTCTTTAAAAAAATCAGTTTGGGGTCAACAGAATGTTATTCTCCAAGCTCATTGCAATGCAAATCTGCATAATCCACGTATATAAAATGCACTGTGTATAGAAGGCTATTCTCTGAACTCAGTGAAATTCAAACCTCTATTACCGAGGTATATAAAATGCAATGTATATCAAGGCTATTCTCTAAGGTCAGTGTAATTCAAATTTCTATTATCCACGTGTATGAAATACAATGAGTAGAGAAGGCTATTCTCCCAGCTCACAGCAATGTAAATCTCTATTACCCACGCATATAAAATACAATATGTATGGAAGGTTATCCACCAAGGTCACTGCAATGCAAGTCTCTATTACCCATGTATATAAAATGCAACGTGTATAGAAAGCTTTCCTCCAAGCTCATTGAAATGCAAATCTCTATTATCCACGTACATAAATTACAATATGTATAGAAAGTTATTTACGTTGCCCACTGCAATGCAAATCTCTATTATCCATGTCTACAAAATGCAATGTGTATAGAAGGCTATTTCCCAGGCTCACTGCAATGTCAATGTGTATTATCCACGTATATAAAATGCAATGTGTATAGAAGGCTATTGTCTAAGTTCAGTGCAATTCAAATATCTATTATCTAGGTATATAAAATGCATTGTGTATAAAGATCATTCTCTAAGATCGGTGCAATTCAAATTTCTATTATCCAAGTATATAAAATGCAATGTTTATAGAAGGCTATTCTCAAAGATCACTGCAATGCAAATCCCTATTATCCACGTATATGAAATGCAATGTTTATCCACATACTTTATATATGCCGTCATTGTTGCACGGTGAACTAGTAATAAAATAAACTCCAAATAAAAAGCCTGCATGTGAAAAATCAACACCGAACAAAATGGTGGGAAAGTAATAAATGTAGACCATAGATAAGTGAGAATAAAGTAGAAATGGCCAAAAATGAAGAACTAAATCATATCAGAAAGAAATATAAATAAAAAGATGGAAACACCGAAAAATACAAAAAGGACAAAAACCGGGAAATAAATCAATAAGTTAAAGGCTAGTTTATGTGCATTGTCCCCATTCACCCACGTCTGTCAATTATGAGCATTTCGATTATGCAGTCAATATTAGAAACCGTCAACCAAAACTGTCAACAAAGATTTCTTGAGTCTTCAAGCTTTCCGACGGACAAACAGACTGTCCATGTATTTGTCGTGCATACAGGCCACACTAGAGAACTTGAAGTTCAAACGTCCACTCCTTATCATGAATAGAAGAAAAATTCACCCACAAAATAAGACTTTAAGAGGAGTTCAAATTTCAACCCGAGTCTATTCTAAATTGGTCCCCTAGTTTGTGCCCGACAGCATTCACACTTGTTTTTAGAAATTCCAAACGTTTTTAGTGACCACGGCCCAACAGAAGCACAGGGAAGTGATTTATTAATCTCCCCCTTTTTTCAATTTTTTTCAATTGATCACCCTAACTCGGCATGCCAATAAAATACATTCACTTGAGTGACTAACCAGACCTGTCCTTTATTTTATGGTAAGCCACGTAGCTGAATATATTACGAAAGCCATCGGTGGATATTGCAGCAAAAAAAAATAAATGTGCTGTCGTTCAATCTATAGCAATTTCATTTTATGATTGCGTCAACAGACTAATGTCATATAACAGTTCTCAGAACGCACACACACACACACACACGTACACATACACATGCACACACACACACACACACACTCATATATATATATATATATATATATATATATATATATGGGTGTGTACGTTTGTGTGTGTGTTAGTACTGGCTGTTTCAAGTCCTAACTATTATCTTACGTGGGAACATAATCTCCACAAAAAACAGTCAAAATATATAATATCCCCATTTTGGTTTTCATTGTTTTCGTCTTGATATCCTCATCGTGAGCAGGCAAATACATCACGTAACAGTTGAATGGATATTTTAATACGTTGCCTCTTAATGCCAGTAGACAAATTTACAGTCCTGCAAAAAGGGTCTTGGCATACTGCACGTGTCAAATATATTGGATTGCTGAAGAGTTATCTCCTCTTTTCACTCGCACTCACTGCGCATGCCCATACAATTGAAGGGTGAAAGCAAGTTCACTAGTGATAGATACATAATTCAGTACATATATTATTAATCCTTATGTAAGCACACGCTCATATAAACAGTGTTTTGCTTGGCCGGTACTAAATTCGTAGTGAGATTCTTCTTCTCCTCCCAGGAATAATTCGAATCCATGGAATATAAAAACACATCGTGATGATATTAGGCCCATTTACTTTTTTTTGTTTTTTTCCTCATTGTTTTTTTTCTGTTGCCTCCATTTTTATCGCTTTTTTGATTGTTCCAAGCAGGGTCGCCAGAAGTTTCTATAGGAATAGAAAAAACACAACAAAGCAAGATCCTACTGAACGAAAGACCAGTTCGGTGTCCACTATAAAGTTTGAACGCCATTATGGGCAGATCGTGTGGACCTGGGTAGAAGATGATTTCAGGTAAGAACCATGTTATCTAGGAACATTTTTCTATAAAGTTTCCTCTAAATCCTACCAAAAAAAGTTAAGAAAATCGATTCTAAAATATATAGTCTAAACGCCATTATTGCCAGATCACTTGATCCTGAGTGGAAGATTTTTCTCGATAAGTAGTATCTCGTCAAGGGAGTGTTTCTATCAAATTACAAGTAAATCTGATCTAAAACAGCTGGGAAAATTGATTTTAAAACGTCAAGTTAAAATGCCTTTATTGCCAGATCACTTGGCCCCGAGTGGAAAATTTTTCTAGATAAACACCGTCTTATCAAGGGGCACTTTTCTACCAAGTTACAAATAAATCTGATTTGAAATAAATGTAACGCAATGTGGGGACCGACATATCTACCTCTAATGGAGAGGCGAGGACGTCATCAAAAACCTAAGTACCATTCAGCTCAGTCAGTTTGAACCAGTTCTTATCACCAATTTATCGACAGTTACTTATCAGCTACTAGCAAATAAGTGTTACTTTTCATGTCATTACTATTCATCGAAATCGCCTACTATTGAGAGCATTTCGTTATAATTCTCGGATGTTTTGAGTCTTATAGAATGTTTTTTTCTTTCACAACGTGAGAGGTGATTTATTTGACGAAACTCACATCGTGAGAAATATATAAATAAGTAAATTTTATTTACATTTAACAAACATTCTTGGATACATTACGTGGAAGCTCGTGCAAAGTTTGTATTGTGTGAAAAACAATGAGTTGAGAACAGTTCCCAGTTGCTTTTCTACAGATCCAAGGAAAAGAAAAAAAATGGGAAAATATTATGTATTGAGAAATTATAGTTTTCATTATTGTCTTTGTTCTTTAATCATTAGTTTGTATCATTACATATATTCTTCAATCTCATTACTGCTATTTACCTCTGCTAACGAAGCTGGAAAGAGTATATATATATATATATATATATATATATATATATATATATATATATATATATATATATATATATATATTTATATATATATATATATATATTCACTCATGTTTGTTTGTCCACGCAATATCTCTAATAGTCCTTAGTTAATTTTTATGACACGTCGGAAAAAGGTGGATTTTGATAATTCTCTGGGGTGGATCCTGGTATTGTTTCCCAATCAGAAAATATTTTCCATGTTTGTAGTCACTCATGTTCGTCCACATGATCCTATCCCCCGTCAAAATGCTGTCTGAATTTCAATTGAACTTTGTTGAAAGGTACGCCGTGGGTCGAGAGAAAATAATTTAATTTTGGAGTGAATCCAGAAATTTATTTTTAGATTGAGATATATCTTTCAAGACAATAGTCAGAAAAACAGAAAATTGAAACTCGCAAAGTTACCTTCCCTGCATCTCATCTATAGACGGACTGATTTTCATTACGATTTTAGTGTACAACGCTTGCAGGGTTGTACACTATCTGGGTGCTCTCTAGTCGTCTTTGTGAATCATAAATACTTTTTAATATCAACGTTCGTCAAAAACATGAATAGATGAATCGGGATGAGACGAGGATATTTGATAATTTATTCAACAAATTCCAGTCTTTATTGATTCATTTATTCGTTCGGGTTTTATGGTCTGACGTTGCTATTGTTCGAAGTACATGAACAGCGATTCAGAAGTTTTGAAATGCCGAATAATCCCATTAAGTTTTCCTTGGAAATTCAGGCACAAGGATGAAATTTTGACCTTTGTCACACCGTTTCATGTATGTGCGTAAATGCAGAATAGAAAAAAAGACAAACTAAGAAATAACAGAACACGTTTGCTTGGTCACTCAACAGAAACGATCACGTGATCAACGCCCTTTAGTAGAATATCGAATTGGGGTTGACCATTTTGGAAAAAAAAGGCTGATCAATGAATAATTTACTTTGCGTTTTGTTAAGTGGTGGTCACTGAATACTTTGTGCGAAAGTAGCTGCGCTCAAAATGAGGGACCAATGTAGCATGAATTCAAATTGTAAATTGAACCCCCACTGAACACCTATTTCAAGTTGTAAACTAAAAATTTTTTTCTGTTAGACATTATCGTCTGTCTATCAGCATCTGTCGTTGGACATAGAACTTCCTCAGATTCGCTAGATCTCTCTATCATGGGCATCGCAGAGCCAGTACTTTTTGAATTTATCTAGCTCGTCACGCTATCTTGCTTTCTGTCGGCAATAACCTCACGCCTGATTTCTGGGGATCCATGTTGTGAGTCGTGATGTCCATCGGTTATCTGACATTCTCGTAACATTACAAACCGTTTGTCATTTCAGTTTTTTCTGATGTCTGATGTCCCAGACCCCTGTCTTCTCTCTGATATACTGTGCTGTCTTATGATCTCTCTTTGTGTGGTTGAGCATGATTTCCTCATGTGCACGTTGCATGGTTCACAGTATGAGGGGCCAATCAAAGCTTGCCAACCCAGAGAGAGTCTTTGCTTGGTTTTTTTCTTCTTTTGATGACTGAATGGAGAAGCGCTATCCCTGGTAGATGTAGTGGTCTACTTTCTCAAGCTCTGCATAGTCGATTTCGATCGTTGCGTTTTTGTCCCCAACATATTTATTGTAAATTGAAATTTGTTTTGCTGAAGTTCAGGTGGAGGCCAACTTTCTTGTTTGCTCAAGGAGTAAATGTTTAAATTTTCAACACTTTATTTCCATCTATGCTGCCTGCATACACGACACATCCTTAGTCAGCCAACAAGACAGACCCTTTCGGAAACCGATAATAGATAGAGAAGCCAATTGAAATAGAGAGAGAGAGAAAGGACAAATGAATGGACTGATAGTTTCGCTTCTTAGTTCTTATTATTGAACGTATGCCGAGTAAAAGGACACGAATTTAATACTGTATCCAAATTACAGAACACAAAACATTTGATATGCAACACGAAAAACGTTAGCGCACATAATGGAAAAGTGAAAGAAATAATAAAATGTCCGATGATTGAAATGCCGAAGCCTGTGTGTACAATTAAACTGATGGCTGGAAAGATAATTTACGTGCAGAAATTAAAGCACATTATAAAAGATCGAATGTGCTTCTCGAGGTTGAGTGACAGTTCGAATAGTGTAATAGTTAGCGTGTCTATCTCAGTATGAAAAAGGGCCCGAGTTCGATTCCTGGTGTGAGCAAACTCTTTATTCCTGTGTGCACTACTAAATGGTTTGATTAGGGCAGAGGTGGACTTGCAAGGTAAAAAACTTGTAAAAATCATATCCAGGACGAATATATTGCTGAAAGTACCGGGTTCGATTCCTGGTACAAGCGAAGGGTTTGGGCAACTCTTCATTTCCTCGTGCATTGCTTAATGGGTACGGCTACGTGATTAGGGCGGAGGTGAACTTGCACCTAGTGTACTCTCTTAAGAGATGGGCACTTTACCTTGCACAACTCTTGAGTAATGGTTAACGAGTCAGTCATGCCTATTATTGCTACTGTTGTCAGCTCGACTCCGAATTTGTGCTCTTCACATGTGCACACTTGAGTAAGTTTAGTTAGTACCATTGTTGTGTATCGTTTAGTAATCAAGGAACACAGACTATTACTACTGCATCGTGATATTCTGGGTTTCCGAGAGTTGAAGCCTCACGTCAAGCTGACGTAAGTTCAGTAAGTGAACATTTTTAAAATTCCCTAAATCTAATTGTCAAAATTCAAAATTCTGATCAAATGATATGAATATTTTCTTTCCATTGTTAGTATCACTTTCTTTTAGTTTTGTCTGAACGGCTGAGTTCTGTACTTGCACCGAAAGACATAAACCCAACATTGCAATTTTGCCGCTTATCTCTCAGTAAAATTTTTTCAGCCATCGTGCCTTTGTTGCGTATTACTGCGTTCATGCTTTCCCGCCATCTATGTGAGCGGCTGACTGTGCTTGGTCGGTGTTCAAGCCTGCTGTATATGCTGGTGTATAAATCGATTTTTGAAAGGATTTATCCCTCATACCTCCAACGGATTTTTTCAGCCTGTTTAGTCTCTATGAACTTGACACTTTGATTGACACAATGCTATCTTACGTTGAAGTGTCGATTTATCCGGCGAATATTGGACTTAACTTGAATTAAGACCCACTTCAAGAGTCGGTCTATACGCCAGCATGTATAGTGTTAGCAATAATCATCTAGGTACACAGGAGAGCTGTTCTTACATGGAAGATTGGTGTAACACAATTTTCATTTTCCAACTCTTCCGGTCATTTGGGGGTAGGAGAGCTCATCAATCAAAGTAAACGATCATCATTTTCAGAGTTCCAAGGAAACAACTGTTTTTAACGGAAGTAATCAAAATTTGAATATTTATGTCGTTACCTATTGTTCATTTGGAGTCGATTGCGTCTCACAATCACTGGAAACGTACGTCGTATTCCAAGCTAAGAGGTGTGATAAAAAAGCCTACGTGCAACGGAGAAGTCTAGGGTAGTATCGAGTACATTCTACGTTGTTGAGGAGGCCAAGACTGAGCTGTCAGACGAATATCTCTCCATCCCCTGCAAATACGTCATGAATCAGCGTTCCAGGGTAGGGCAAATTCCCCATATCTTGAAATAAAATTGTCTAACAGCAGACTTTGAAAGATGATGGTGATGATGATGATGATAATAATGTGGCTAAGCTTGGTGAATATCGATACCTTATAATGAACAATTTGACTTTTGAGAAAAAAAGCTGAAACCTCGACGTACAGGGTTTTTTGGGTAATTTATACCATTACACTTACCAAGTGGACTAAGACCGAAGACTAATCTTACTTATAGGTATTTACCAAACTTAGCTTAACACATCACAAGATAACACTCAGAGAGGATCGAATTCTCTGCAGTGGTAATGGTCTACTGGAAAAATACTCTATTACATCTCAGATGGCATCCGAAGGCATTTTCTATGTTTACCTCGTTCTGGCATAAGGTCACAAGTGTGGAATACCTAGTGAGGTAGTTTTGGTCTGCGAGCCTGGTTTTCTAACCTCTATTTAATAGAGAGGCACATGGATAAATATCTGGATGCTCTTATAATAATGGAGTCGAGGGTGTAATACGCGTTGCATTAAAATAAATTAGTAAAAAATTATCAAATAACTTTCTCTAAAAGTGTGTATAAAATTAATGTTATCAAATTGTTGTGTATTGAAATAAATTATTGCTTTTTGTAGTTTTTCTATAAAATCATTGTGCGATTCGTAAGGGATCTTTTTCGTGAGTGCCCGGACTCCCAAATAAAAAAAAAACAAACAAAAAAAACTTGCAAGATGAATAACTTTTAGACTTTATGCTTAATACATCCTAGTCCCCATAATCACAAAAGTACCGATAATTTTAAAAAAATCTGCGTAACTTGTTAACCATTATATAATGACGATGCAACTTTGATTACTAATTATTGAGAATGTTTTCTCTAAATTCAACTGATCAGAGGTCGGATTTATTTCGGTGTATTTCTATTTTGTTTATCGATATTAATTCATATGTATCTTTTATTTCAGATGTTATAATAGCGGAAACAAATATTGAGACTCTGGCATTTTCGAGGCTTTATTTTAATCTTGGTCCGGGAGTCGCTGAAGTTGCTCACAAGATTCAGGAAATGGAAGATAAATGGAACAATATCCGACGGTAATTTCCAGAATTGGTCCAGGCGTTTTAAGGATGGTGATTTGTCTCTTGGAATAGAGCCCAAAAGTGGACGACCCTCAGTTAGGATGGTTTGAAACGCAAATTAGATAGGGGGGGGGGCGACTGTCGGCACTCGAAAACTCTCAGAAGACCAAAGATCATTGGAAGATAAACACGTGTGGAAGATTACACGAGTTTCAAAAGATATACGGGGGCTCTCGATAGAATTAAAGGAATGATAAACCTGACTGCCGCAGGGTCAAAATTAACTCCTACTTCTATTATGATTGAATATGATTACAGATGATGATACATATAATAGATGAAGATTATATAAAAAAAACATTTCCAGTATAAATATATTTGTATCAAAATGAAATGAACCCGTGCACATCTGTAAGATACGTTTTCGCAGTTAGTTGGTTTTGCTAAGTCGGTGAGAGAGCCGGCTATCAATCACTTGGTTGCGATTTCAAATCACGATAGGAAAATGTTAATTTCATGAATATATCTATTTATAATAATACGATATGCCCTTGCATATTTCTAACATGAATTTTCGTTGATATTTAAGACTTGTCAATTTAACTCAGTCGGTAAGAGATCCACCTAACAATCAGTTGATCACGATATCATGACAGGAGAGACTAACAGTGAAGAGTTTACTCTCCTAACTTTGGTGAGGATTATTTGTGTTCTTGTTGTTACAGCAGAATAACAAACTCATCTCAACACTAGGGTGGAGTTTGACTGTGTATTTTCGAAAAACAATAGTACATTAGGGTGAATCGTTTTACCTGTGTAATTTACAATAAATGAGCTTGAAAAAAATCATCTTCACTCCGAATCCTGGTTTGTATAAATATATGAACTTGGGATTTTTGACATTCTGATAGGCTTGTTGGTGTGATAAATCACAATTACAGTCGGTCAGTGATCAGCGGATCAGAGGCTGTGAGAGTTCAGAATGTTTGAGCCGTAGATTAACAGTTGCCTAAAGAAGAAATCAAGCATAAAATCACTCTAGAATGGCAAGCTTTCGGTAGAGCAAGCTCAAACTTCCAAAACAACAAAATCCCACTTGAGCTAAAAAGAGGGGTATATAACCGATGCATCCTCCCGATAGTTTTCGGTGGATCTGAAACATTGAACCCAACCAAAAGATTGACCCTCAAACTGTGAACCAAGCAACGTGTATAAGAGAGCATCACGCCCAATTCGACATGGAGAGATCGCAGTACACCACAGTGTATTGGGAAACAACAAGAATCAGAGGTGTCATAGAATGCATTAGAAAACTCAAATGACAATGGGCTGGCCATGTTACGAGAATGGTAGACAACCGCTAAAGCTCACGACTCAACGGATGGATGCCAAGAGATCATATGCGAAACCACAACAAACAAAATATATAATGGCGTGACTAGGCAAGTTCAGAAGTATTGGTTCATACGATATAAAGGTGTGGCGAATCCTGGGGAAGGTCTATGTCCAACGACGGACGCTAAGAGGCTGATAATGATGAGGGAACCATTCCCTTAATGAGGTTATAGACTCAACTGATTCTGTTCAAGCACTCGTGTTTTATTGCAGCATTTATCTGTAGTTACGGGTTTTTTCTTGATGGCAGACCGTTCTCAGTAATAAAAAGAGATAAAGCTTAGTTTATTATACACTGCTTCATTCAAACTGTTGTCTAATATTGTTTTTTATTGTCACAACTATCAGTGCATGTTCCTTCCAGAACAAGATTCGATGACATTCCAGAATACAACAGATACTCGAGAAAGGTCGGAGGGTATCCGACTGAAATGTTGTAGAAAAACAAGCAAACAAACAAACAAACAAACAAACAAATAAACGAAACCAAAAAAACGAATGAATTATTCTAAATGTGTCGCATGCAATGAGTAGTAGTTGTTAATAGAATGTTTTGGACGACTGAACTCTTCGTTGCTTGTATTGTAAAGATGATGTTTCGGTCTAACGATTCAACGGCTTTCTCCAGGTGAGCTATCTGGATGTGATGATGGTAAACAGAATTTTCTTCCTCTTTAGAGAGCAACAAATCTAACGTAAGATTCAGGTGCTACCTTTTCCTTTCCTTGTTCAGCCTTGATTTTCATACCTTATCCTAAATGAGTAGCAAAAGCCAGATCGGGTTGTGTTTGAAACTTTCACAAATTTCCAGTAACACAATAATACTGCGATCTAAAATTGGAACTACAAAGCACAGAATATATATGAGCAGAGATAACTTCGAAACCAGCCTATTAGCTACGATTAAAATGTCCAAAACGATGCATCAAATCAGAAAAAATTATCAGAAAAAAAGAGGAAACAATAGAAATGTTTAGTAGAAACATAGATAGCATTTATTTAGCGAAAGAGGAAAATGGTTTTCTTGTCTTTCAAAAGAAAGGGAGAGAAAGGAGAGAAAATTAACGAATAGAAAAAAAACAAAACAAAACAAAACAACTACGAACAAAAACAAACAAAAAACAAAACCGAAACAGGTCTGGTTAGTTGCTGAATAGAAACTGTCACTCAACCAACGTCTTTTAGCAGCATACCAGATTAGGGTGATCAATGAATCAAATAATTATCTTTTGGGGCAGTAATCACCAAAAGGGTCAATACGAAAAAAACAAAACAAAACGAAAAAAAAACAAAAACGTGAAACTGCAGGATAAGATTTAAGTAACCAATTTTGCAAGAACTTACATTCTAAACTGACCCCCACTCTAAAGTTATCTAGGGGGGAATTATAAAAAAAAAACAAAACAAAATATGATGTGAAGTAAATATTTAGATTTTCTGTCTTTTAGTGCAATCGTTTCAACCTTTACACGTAATACATAATACTTACATATATACCTACATACATAGTCAGTCAAACCAACCTGAAAACTGAAAAGAAAACCTATGTTAACAGTTTTGGTGACATTCTTTAGTTTACTGTCTTAACAAACGAGAAAGGCTTGGGAATAATTATATTATAGCTGAAAGGACTGATGAATGATCGAATAATTGAGTTGAATTATGAAACTACCCGAACATGAAATTCATAACGACAGGATAATAGACATAATGAGAATTAGGACAATATCAATTATAACGATAAGAACGTACCAAGAAGAAATAAATACAGGTCTGATTGGTCACTCATTAGAAACCATCGCCTGGCCAACGTCTTCTCTTTGCAGCATGCCGTGTTGCTTGTGGTGATCAATTAGGAAATTGGAAAAAAACAATGAATAAGTTACCTCCCTCGCCATTCGTTGGTAAAGAGTCTGAATTATCAATAAAAAAAAAGAAAAAAAAAAGAAATAAAGAAAAGGAAAAAAAAAGCAGAGAAAAAAACTTGGGAACCAATCTAGCGTAAACACACATTGCAAATCGACCCCTCAATAAAAAACTAATGTGTGTCAAAAACAAAAGATTTTTTTCTAGACTCTATGAAGAGTTGATTTTTAAATTTTCAGCAGTCTACCTTCATTGGTACATACATATATACATATATACATACATACATACATATCTACATAGTCAGTCAGCTAGACCAACTTGAAAATTCAAGAAACCTATATTGACAGTGTTGTTTTTTTGTTTGACAGTTTCTAAAAGGAAAAACATGATGATCACGCTTCTTATCGATATGATGATTATGATACTCGGTAAGGATAAAAACAATTCATTAACTTCTTGTCGCTGGGGAACTTTGGCTTGCGTCATGGAGGAAGATTGGCAGGATCGCCCCGCCCAGGGAATTTTCTTGACACGATCCCCAGCGGCATACGGCACTTGGTATTTCCAGATTGTCACCCATCGGGGTACTGACCAGGCTCGGCGTTGCTCGACTTCGGTGATCGTACGAGGACCGGTGTGTCCAGAGCGATTTGGCCACAAGGGAGAATAACACACTTATCATAACGGTACAGAAGACATTACGCTCAAATATCAATTAACGAGATAAATGGATATAAGAAAAGATGTAAAGAACTCACCCCACAGTCAATAATTGAACAACCATAGCGTCAAAATTTGAAGATATGTAAAAAAAATTCCATCTAAGAATTAATATGGTCAGAATAAATTCTATGGATGAGATCATAAGAAAAATATTCAAAGCATCTAAAAACATCAAGATTCTAGAGAATCTAGATGTTATTTCCATTGGAAAACATCCAAAATAGAGGGAAAGCATCTATGAACATCTGGATCCCGGGGAATTCATAAATTTTTCGGAGCAAGGCCCAGAAGGTCAAAAATGATTTTTTCTGCCCCAAATCAAAACAACATATTCAGAAGGGGTCTAGAGGAGTATCGATTTCACTTCTCAAGTCTGTAGACAAAACAGTATGACCAGGAGCACTGGAACGCACAAACACATGTACATATAAAAAGGGAAGAATCCTTCGCTCCCATTGTGGCTAAAGTCTCTGCACGACCCCAGCTGCATACGGCACTTCATACAGTATTTCCAGATCACTCATCTTGGTATTGACCAGGCTTGACTTTGCTCAACTTCGATGATCGTACGTTTAAATAGACATTTATAAAAAAAATATCGAAGTGGTGGCCGGCAAGAAAATTACTGCGGAAGCTTTTTGAGTCAAAATCACATCTTTTTAGACATTTTTTAAAACATATTATCGCCTACTGGTCTAGATAACTGTCAATGAAAACAGTTCCTCAAAAGATTTACTTGATAAGTCTAGAATAAAAAATTTCATCAATTTGAAGCTGATTAACATGATAATTACATGATGTTTTATACATAATTTTCAGGATTTTGTGATGAAGACCACACATTCGTTCATCGGTGAACTTGTTTCATCATCATCATCAGTCTTTTATCGTCCATCGTTAGACTTGACCACTCTATCGTGGGCGTTGCACAGGCCAATCCTTTTACAACCGTCCAGTTCGTCTCTCCAAGTCATATTCTGCCACCTTCGGTTCGGCATTTGATCTCTGGGGATCTATGTTGTAAGTAGTGATGTCCATCGGTTGTCTGCCATTCTTGCAACATGACCAGCTCATTGCCATTTGAGTTTCCTTATGGATTCTGTGATACCCTTGACTCCCGTTTTTCCCTTATATACTGTATTGACTTGTGATCTCTCAATATAAGATTGAGCATAATTCTCTCATGTGCACGTTGAATGGTTCTCAGTTTGAGGGTCAGTCTCTCGACTAGGTTTCATGTTTCAGCTCCATAGGTAACTATCGGGAGGATGCATTGATTCTTTTTAAAACCAATGGGGTTTCCTCGTTCTTGAAACTTGCTCTACCGAAAACTCGTCATCCTAGTAATTCTTCGCTCATTTTTGATTATCAGCAGTTTGGTCATAACTCAAGCAGGCGTCTTTCTTCGACCCCAATATCCGCGTTATAAATGGGAGCAACAGTTCAACAATACATTTAATGCCGAGACAATTTCTGTTTTTATCACGTAATAAAGCGAACAATTTTTTTATGTTACTCAATATATATAAACAAACAATGGGAAAGTAAAATGAGGAGAACAATTAAATACAAACGATCTGGGAGCCTTGCCTTCTGATAATGCAGTTATTTTTTAACTTTTTCCATCTCATAGCACGGGGAGCCAGGCTCTAAAAATGGTCGGAGCATACCATCAGTATCGAATCACCGTAGCCCCACAAATGGCCTGAACGACAAGTCAAGATGGCCAAGGATTCTTCTCTCTTTGAGTGTTCTATGTGTGTGTCTACGCCTGAGTGTGTCTTCGGACGCCTATGGATGCTCTTTTGCTGCAATAAACCTGAAGATCTGCGTGAGCGTACCATGAGGCACCATCTTAAAAACGTTTTTCTTTTTTTGGAATCTATGGCTATTTGGACCAACAAGCGCTGGTATTTTTTTCTATGTAATTCTAGATAAAAGACCCATTTTTTTTGTTCAGATACACGCTCAGGTAATTCATTTATTCAAGGTGCAGGTATTATATATATATATTTGAACGTTTGGAAGAAAATGAAGGATGTGAAATATTCTTTTATAATATTCAATTGTTTTTTGCACATATATGAGTGCTTAACTGGAAAATGTCTTTTCACCTTATTTGGTAACTGTGTTTATAATGATAAAATATAAAAAAAGCTAGACAGTCGTGTGATAATTCGTATATTCTCATACATCTTCTGGCTGGTATTGGAGATCAGTAGTTCCACTCTACGGACTTCAGGAGATCATTTAAAACTGCCGTGTAGACCTTCATTGAACAACACATCTATTCATTCATTGCATCATATAAAGAAAGAATTCTCTGCATTTAATAAAAGTAACTGGAATGTCAAAACGAATTCGAATTATATTTTTGTATGCCTACTTTAAACACTGTTCTACGGCACACCTTCGGATGCTTCGCAGCAAACTAATGTGCCGCAGCACATTGGTTGAAATTCACTGAGATGAAGATTGACGTGCGTGCCTGGCAAACAACGACTACTGTGTAATGAGTTCGATCCTCACTTGGTGCTCAAGACTTGTAGCCTTAAACCAGACTCGGCTGGGTAAACGAGTATAAACGATCTGAGAGAGGGCACCTTATCCTAGTGTAATGGCTAGTAATCTGGTGTCGCAGGCAATTATTATTGATTAGTGAATTTGATCCTTACTGGGTGCCCTGAAACTAAGCTAAACCTTGTGAATAGAAGGCACTTCGTCGTAGTGTAATGGTTAGCAAGTTGATCCCACTGGTCATTACTATGGAATAGTGAGATCGATGATCGCTGATCACCTCATTCTTGTGGCTTTGTGGTAAAACTGAGAGAATCTTGGTATATATATATATATATATATATATATATATATATATATATATATATATATATATATATATATATATATATATATATAACTAATCATAAATAAATTAGAAATTCAAAAAGAACTATAAATATAGAACTATTCATAAGTAAGTAACATATTTATAAATAACTATAAATATAAAAGTACGCACACACACACACATACATATATATATATAAGTGAATAAATGATAATCCATGAGAGATCTAAACTCACTGAAAGGTCTGCCAATAAATGAATCGAAACAGGCTGAGATATCTATCTATACATAGACGGTCCTCTATCAATAGATTGATATAAACTGATCTATTTAGAGATAGATAGAAGAATGAGACATCTACTATAACTAGAAAGACAGATATCTATTTATAGATTTATCTATAGATAGACCAATCTATCGATAAAAAGAGATACATCCGTAGGTAAATTGGAGCATACTGAGATATCTATATCTTAATACATCTATATATAGAAACTTGGAGTTTTTTTTATCTAAAGATACAAACATATCTATCGATAAATAAACTTCTATCTATTGATAGAAACAGACCGATGTATCTATAGATAGATAAACATCTATGATTGGAATATTTATAACTTTAGATTTTTCTTCTTTTTTCTTCGGATAAGTAGAAATAGCACAGAGATGTCCATTGATAGAAACAGATTGATACAACTATCTATAGATATACAGTAACGGACTGAGATATCTGTTTACAGATAGAAACAAGTGAAGGTATCTATTTATATATATACATAGGAACGTCCTGAGTTATCCTGATAGTTCGATGTTGAGACTGAGTGACGAACTTATTGGATTGATAATGCATTCAGAAGGAAAGCAAAATAGAAACTATTTTCCTCCAAATGGTGCCAACTTCCCAGTTGCATTGTTTTTTCATTGTTTCTTTCTTATTGGATCCTGTCCGATGTGCAGCCATAAAGGATGGGTCGAATGGCCCCCAAAGCTGTCAGCATAATGCACAATGGAGAAAAAAAAAAAGAAAGAGGTAGAATTGTACCACGAACGAACGTGGATCATGTAACTTGTTCGGAAACGAACCGAGGTAGTGGAAGGTGTGGCAATACAGGAGGGTGAACAAAGGCACGTTTCTTGGCCGGGTATGTAGATTGGGTTTCATTCGTGACCCTTCCCGAGCCTAAGTAATGTTGTCTCCAGTGATGGAAAAATTACCTCAGAAATATTGAAAGAAGAAGGAAAAACCGATTCAGAAAGTAAATAATGACCGATATCGAACAGAGGATGATGGGATTGTTGAATAATTCCGTGTTTACGGATGCATATTTTCTTGTGTCTTATATGAAAAGCTTTATCACGTTTTTTTTGCCCGTTTGTTGGTTGTTTCCATGTCAGGTTAAAGCAAACAGATGTATGAAACAAGTCTGGTTAGTCACTCAATAGGTGACCAACGTCTTTTGGCAACATGTTTTGTTGGGGGTGATTATTTAAAAAAAAAAGGTGATTAATGAAAAAGTTGATTCTCTCGCCTTTTGTTGAGCAGTGATCACTACAAAAGTTCGAATTTTCAAAAAAGTAGTCAGGACATTAACCAAGAGATCAACTTAGTATAAACTTCTTCTCTATAGGATTATTAGGATCGTCTGGTTTTTGAAAGTTGAGCTTGCTCTGCCGAAGGCTTGTCATCCTAGAGTGATTCTTCGCTTGATTTCCTTCTCTTTTGAGGATCTCATGGATATTCGTTGCCCTAGGTAGATGTAGTGGTCTACTTTGCCGAGTTTTGCATCTTCTATCTTGACAGTTATGTAATTTTCTAATTAAAGGACCACTTGATTTCCAGAGACTTATTTTCATTTTTTTAATCAGTCTGTTTTTGTAGCGATTTTCTTGCTGTTTTGATATCTTTTTACCACCCTACCAAATCTGACTGAATGACGATACTCTAGACTTGAAATCTTAATATATTTTAGCTGTTTGTTCTGCGGTGAATCACACATGTATAGGTTATCAAAGTCTACTTGAGTGATCGAATCGTGGTTATGTTTCTTAATTTTATGCCTCGATTTAGAATAGTGTGACTAACGGATGAATAGCTGTACAAAAAAGTGACATTGGTATTCATATACTTAGATTCGTTCAGTTACTAAAAATAGCGGGATTAAAAAGTTTTTTGTTTTTTTTTAATAGGGGGTTCAATTTACGATAGAAAGAACCTAAATTGATCCCTTACACTTGCTTGCTTTTCGTTGTTGAATATTCAGACTTTTTCGTGATTACTGTCGAACTTATTCATAGATCACCCATTTTTTCCAATTGTTTCAACTGATCACCCAAGCACAAAAAGCCACCAAGGTACGTTGATCGCACGACAGGTTCTATTGAGTGACTAACCAGTCATTTTTCTCGATATCGATCAAATAGCTTTCTCATGATGACCGAACCTGTCCTGTAATAAGCATGAAAATTCAGATCATTGTCTCGGTCACACAAATTTGTTGGGTGTGGACGATTTCTTCGTCCAATTTACTACCCTCACAAGTTTTAATGCTGTGAAATTTCCATTTTAATTGTTTGATGTGATCTCTAGGATAATTATGACGGCGATGTGCGCATTTAGCGTTTAATGATGCAGTTGATGAGAGAAACATGGCATTTGCCTTCAGTGTCCGATCAAATAGTTGAAAAAAATATGGTGTGGTTGATGTTACATGTGGATAATGGATTGGGGTGGCCAGAAGTTATTATAAATAGATAATAATGATGACGATTACGTTGACAATTGATTCTGTAATTGAGGATAGGGGCGCCAATAAAGTTATTGATGTGATAATGTTTAAGATAATGATCATAGCAGGTCTGGTTAGTCACTAAATAGAAACTGATACGTGAACAACGTCTTTTGGCAGCATGTAATGTTGGGGGTAATCAATCAAATAAAAAAGGGGTGATCAATGGATAAAATACTTCTCTTGCGTTTTGTTGGTTGGTGATCAGTAAAAAGTTTGAATTGAAAAAATAAAAACAAGTGCGAATGATACTGGATTCAAATCAAGGGTCCGATTTAATGAAAACTTACACTGTAAATTGAATTCCACACTAAATTCTCATTTTGGACGAGAATTCAAGAAAGGAACAGACGAGCATTTTTTCAAGACATGATAAGGACTAAATGTTGAAAGATTCAGCCCTCTAACTCTATTAGGTGACCTGTAGCCAGTCCTACCAATTTAAAAATTGAGGAGTGTTTATATCGACTATGATTATGTTGACAGTTTCGGATGAATGTTTCTAAAATGGAAGGAAAAGAAAATACTCGAGAAGGGGGAGTATGAGAGCTAGAGGGAGGAAGGTCTCCAAGCAGAAATAGGAGAGAGAAACAGAATATGAAAAATGAGTAAATGAAGAAAAGAGAGGAGTTAAAAATTGAAATAGAAGGTCAGAGAAATATAAAGAGGAGTAGGAATTTACAAGCGTGGCTGCTGCATGGCCAAACTCGACTCAAAATTCAATTCCGACTGAAAATGATGAATGCAAATTTCCTATTGCATATAAACATAAATTGATTAAAAAAACATGTTTTATTATGAATCTATTTGTGACAAGCATTTTTTGTAGATATGTAAGACTTGTCAGTTTGGTTCAGTCGGTAACAGAGCTACCTACCAATCACTTTGTTGTGATTTCAAATCACGGAACTTTGATGAAATTTTTCTTTCGACCGATTTGAAATAATTACTGCGTTGAAAAAAATTGTGAACTTAGATGTATCAGTTTGTCACGAAGAAAATTTCTGATTAAATATGATAGATATTACTCGAGATGAACTGATAAATTTACGTTTAACAAATTAGAGGATTTAAAAAAAAACAAGTTTTACAACGTAAGACGTTTTTTTCAGCGTGAGGAAATATTAATTTCGTACATCGATTTGGTTTCACGTGACGGTACAGACAAAAAGTGAAACAGTGGGAAAACGAAACCAACTCCAGCCTCTGACTCGGACAGGAGTTTGACTATAATTATTATCTTCCCGAAAGAAGAAGAAAAAAAAGGAATATTAAGTTTACAAGAAGAAGTGAAGAGAATTCAAAAGTTTGAATAAAGGAGAATTTGTTCGAGGAAGAGATGATAAAAAAATAGTAAAAATTAAGAGACGTTGAGCCAACATCGTTTGTGTTAAAGATAAAAGGTTGGAAGTTGAACGGGGGGCGGGGGGGGGGAGAAATGGCGTATTGTCAAACTGAGTCAGAAAAAACCAAGACGTAAGTGGAGTTAATTAGAATGAAGTGTCAGATAGAAAGTGCTTTGTAATTTATGAATGAAGCATAATTAGAAGTTTATAATCATGCACTGATTACAGAGGGTGAATAAGGCCACTTTAGGCAAAGCGAGTCAGAAAAGGAAGACGCGAAGGAAAGAATGGGAAATGAAAAGGGAGAAGCAAGCAGAGAGAGAGAGAGAGAGAGAGAGAGAGAGAGAGAGAGAGAGAGAGAGAGAGAGAGAGTAAAACAAGCGGAAAATGCACATTGGCAGAAATCAGGATAGAGAATAAACCTGTCTGCTTCATGGTCAAACTTCATTACGACTTCTTTTCCGATTGAAGATGCTTGCTGCAACTTCTGTATTGTATATATGATAGATAAAAAAAGATCAAGGATTATCTTAGATATCTAAGAGTTTTCAGTTTTATTCAGTCGATAAGAGAACAGCCTACCAATCGCTTGGTTGTGATTCGAATCCCGATGGGGAAATGTCGGTTTTATAATTCGGCTCCAAACAGTGAAGAGTCTACCCTTCAAAATACAGCGAGGATGTTATTGTTGTGGTAGCAGTAGAAAAACAAAGTCAACTCCAGACTCTGACTTTCACAGGAGTTTCACTAAAACAAGATGGACGAAAAATGAAAAAAAAAAAAAAAAAAACATAAGCAAAAAACAACCTCCCCCCCAAAAAACCCAAAATAAACTAACTATGCAGACTAGCGCAACAATTATTCATGCAGAAAATGGAATCGGGGTTATTTACGATCACTCTGCACTGATTCTCTTGGGAAAGGTATACATCCACTTTTCCGCTCAGCTGTCGGTACGTAGCTGGGCAGCTAATTGACTCTGTAAACCTGGCTGCTAGTGAAACCGCTGCAGAGTGTATCCGGCCCCAAAGTGAGGCTACGGATACAACAAAAACAAAAACAGTGAACGAAGAACGAAACGGAACGGAAAGGAAGAGAAGTATTTTGCCTTCTGCTGGACACTTCTTGTGTGGTCGTCTTCGTTTGCGGTACGTCGAAACTTGAGTCGGAAGGCGCAATTAGAAAAAAAAAAAAAAAAGCAAAAAACTGGGGATGCCTCAGAATTCCTGGTCGATGATATTTCCTGCGAGAGATGCGGCAAGTTGGTTGAAAACTTTGTGCGTGTGTAAATTCAATGGTTATGAAAACAACCAAGAACAAAAAGGATTTTGAAGGATCACATTCTAACGACCACCTTTCATTAAACCCACTGGAGTTATATGCAAACCCTACCTAAAAAAAAATCAGTATTGTTTTTAATTCTCTTTATCAACTGCAGTCCTTTTTTTTTCTAGATACGGGTGAGTACCTGGGCGAAAAGCGTAGTTGTTGGGAGAAAAAGGTTGGTCAATCTTTACATGTGTGTGTCCGCGTGTGTAGGACCACAAAGCCGTTATTTTCCATACGTGCTCAACGCTAATTTAAGGTGACTTACTCATCAAAATATATACAGCCCCTCCATCTCTTGTATGTCAGTTTTAATTAGGTGCCCGATATCCTGGTGCCATTTCACCGACCAAACACGTAGCCTGAAACCATGAAAAGACATTTGTATATATTTGGTAGCATAACCCTCAGAATATTTATCTGCCATTATTGCATATCTATGATAAAATTATAATCAAGATGATTTGCGTCGAGACAGGAGAATCAGATCCATTCAATCAATAAAAAAGTAACCTTGAGAGAAGTCGAACTCATCATCATCAATAGCCTGTTATCGTCCGTTGTTGGGCATTGACGTTCCCCAAGATTTGCCACACCTCTCTATCATGGGAATCGCGGAGCAAGGACTTTCTGGATTCATCCAGCTCGTCATGCAATCTTACATTCTGTCGGTGGGGTAGAGATTATTCATTATGTCTTTTTCGGTCAGAGATCATTATTAGACAATTTTCAGACTTTAAAAGTTATTATCAGAATATTAGATCTATTCATATTATTTGATTTCATTTTCAGACTTTTCGATGTATTTGCAAGTTGAGCCTTTTATTAAACTTTCTTTTTATACCTTCATTATTATTATTATCATTATTATTATTATTATTATTATTATCATTATCATAATTATTATCATTATCATTATTATTATCATCATTATCATTATTTTTATCATTATTATCATTATCATTATTATTATCATCATTATCATTATTTTTATCATTATTATTATCATCATTATTATCATTATCATTATTATTATTATCATTATTATCATTATTACTATTATCATTATAATTATCATTATTATCATTATTATTATTATCATCATTATCATTATTATCATTATTATTATCATTATTATTATCATTATTATTATCATTATTATCATTATTAGTATTATCATTATCATTATTATTATCATTATTATTATTATTATCATTATCATTATTATCATTATTATTATCATTATTATTATTATTATTATTGTTATTAGCATTTAGATTATTACATTTTATTCTTAGATGTTTTCGGGTGTGTTTGTTCATTACATTCTCTTTCATGGTTTCCTTCCTTTAAATCATTTGCTTCTGATATTTTTGAGTGCTATTGACCCAAGATTCTACTTCACGATTCAGACAGTAAAATAAAAATATTCAATAAAGAACAGAAATTCAGAAAAGTCATCCAAATCTTAAGTACGGCCTTCTTAACAGAAAGATGAGGACATCAGAGACAAATAATAAATCTCTACCAGTCTTTTTTGCGACCTTTCTTTGAGAATGAACCAAAAGAGAAGGTCATTTACGTTAATCTCCCACCGACTAGCTCAATCAGTTATTAGATTTATGTTTTTCATAAATATTTTTTGCAAATGGTAAACTATCGATTTTTTGATACCTTTAAGTAATTTTTAGTAAATAGGAAGCCAGTATATGATATTTTGTAAGCATAATATACATTTTGGTGAACATAGACTTCAGTTTTCAGATCTCAGTAAACCTTCGCCATAACAAACCTCAATATAACTTAAAAGAACTCATGGATTCATTTGAAGTGAGTTCGATAAAAGCGGCGAAAAAAGGGCCATAACGAACTTTCACTGAATATTGTAAGTTAAAAATCGAAAATAAAACGAGAGCGACCGAAATATCTTCAGATTCCATGAATGGTTTATTAGATGCAATGATCTACTGAACTTTCTTCTTATTGGCCGAATGAGGAGAAACCATCGGGTGTAACTAACTTACGGCTTCAACGATCACCCTCTCTCAAATTAGTTTGTCGTAGGGTGAGGCTTACTGTATCGTTTGCATCTCATTTCAATTGCCAATCTGTTCTTATACTTGTAAAATCCAAACATAGATAATAACTTCTTTGTGCGCCTGAATAAACTTTTGTCTTGATTTGAGCATCACGACCGACTTCAAGCCTATTAAACAAATTTCTCCCAATTGGACCTGCACTTAACAGGGCCCAACTGTAGTCTTGTGTAATACACACAACAATACATTAGAACATTTTTCACTTGAATTTTCTTTTGAACTGTTAAAATGTCAGAAAAGTTTTTTGTTTGATTTTTTTGCGGCTCATATAGCAATTTCTTGATGGGTCTTTAAGCATCGACATGATTTTGACACCGAAGTGGGTATCACCTGAGAAACTCTCCAACACGAAAAAACAAAAACAAAAGAACAAAAAACAGTAGAATGAAACATTCTGTCCAATGCATTGATGGGAGTGTCTCGTCCCAGCATTTCGGACCCTCCCAACTTACATTGCCCACAGGATGAAAGTCGTAGGTTAAAACGGACAAAACCCTATGTTCAAAAGATGGACCTTGATCAAGACAAGTATCTGAAAATAAACATCTGTACTCATAGTCGGTAGTATTTGTTTATACTGTTAATAGTTTGAAATTTTTTTACTATATTTGAATTAAGTAAGTTGTTTATAAATTATAGAACTGCAAAAAAATGATTTCTCTGAAATATTCGAATGCATATTTTGATTTCCTACCAATCTACCATAGAGATACAAAGCCTTTATACCAAACTTTATTTATACCAATGAGATGTTGGCTGTGAACCTCTGGTCATACAAAAAAAAAAAAGAAAAAAAGTTTCCAATTGGGCCTCGTGGCTCTTAAGGCTAGCCCTGCTGAGCATCAGCAACCATGATTCGTTTCCGATTCTATGCTATTTGGTCTAACGGTCGGAAAATTCATCATGATAAAAGCAACATTAATAAGATGAAAGCCACGATAATAAAATAGAGTGAAGAATGGGGGGTGGATATAATGATTGAGAAAATGCTTTGTCTTTTGATCCTGTTGCGGCCGTCGCTCAATCAGGAAGAGGAATCAAAGACGACGAAATATCCAAAGATCGATCAGGCTTATGGGAATGCGAATTTGACTTACTGATTTCGATTTTCGAAAAGGGTCACTCGTTTTATGCTGACCAAGAAGAATGTTCCATCATCATTATCACCACCATCAGTCTTTTATCGTCCATTGTTAGACCTAAACCTTCCCCAGAATTCGCCAGGTCTATCTATCATGGGCATCGCAGAGCCAATACTTTCTGATCTTAGTTTAGTTGGACTCTCCAATTTGTCTTGTGCCGGCTTCGGTTTTGGATATAATCTCTGTGGATCCATGCTGCATGCTGTGATGTCCATCGGTTGTCTTCCATTCTTGCAACATGGCCTGCCCATTGCCGTAATGGAATAAACGACCAGATTTCAAGCTCCTGTTGAAGCTGTTTGTGTTCACTTCACACTAATGCTTCTAGGAAAGGCATGAGTACATTTCATCTCCCCCAAGCTATAGGTATAATGACTCGGCTCTCTAGCCTTGAGAAGGTGAACAGTCTTGGAGAAGGACAACTTTAATTCGAAACAAGGTAATGGATGCCAACATCGACGTGCTCCTGGAAGCTCTTGCAGTCAAGCTTATACCAAACGTGTTGCGCTACGCTTTCTATAGACTAGTCATACCAAGGTCTCCATGCATTTAGTCCAGGCATGTGCCCTGGATGGAATACTCCAGTGTCGTTCGATTGTCCGTAGGGACAAAACAGAGGCCATTTAGAAGAACGTTCCCAATTTGGAGATCGACTTTAGTGCTATGAAATTAATTCGAGTGTCTTTGAGAGAAGAGTCATCTCATCCGCCAATTCTATCCATGTAATCTATTTGAAAGTCTCGCGAGATTTCCCGAAACATTATATGCGCACGTGATCTTCTTGCTTGATTAAAAGAAGCAATCAAATGTCAGTAAGTCATGGGAGAAAAATCGATTAAAAGCGTTTGATTTTTCTGTGAAAAGAGTGGATTAAAGTAATTCGGTTGCTTTTGTTCATGAAGTCCGGGAAAGAAACACGCCTGACTGCCCCAGGGTCAAACTCCACTCCTACTTCTGTTCCTATTGAAGACGATTATAGCAGCTTTTGTATTGAATATATAATGAATTAAACATTATAAAAAAAAAAAAAGTAATATTTTTTTCCTATGGATGTATTCATTAATTTGAAAGCAATAAGCCCTGGCGTATTTAGCATAAAGTAGCTTTTCGTTGATATGCAGGACTTGTCATTTTGGCTCTGTTGGTAAGAGAGACACCTACCGATCACTTGCTCATAATCTCAAGTCAAGATAGGAGAATGTTGAATTTTGTACACCGGTTTGGTTTAATATGATGGATCAGATGAATAATGAAGAGTTTATTCCCCTAAATTAGATGAGGATTGATCGTGCCGTTGTTACGTTGGAAGATCCCACTCGAGTCAACTCCAGCCCCTGACTTAGACTAGAGTTTTACAAAAGACAGAGCTGAAAGAGTGAAGAAGACACTTTGAGAGAGATAGGGAGTGGGAGAGAGCAGGAGGAGAAATTTCAGAGAGGGAGGAAGCGAGAGAGAAAAAGAAAGTTGGAGAGCTACACGAGAGAAAAAAGATAGATAGATGGATAGACTGAGAGAGAGACAGTGAGAGAGAGAGAGAGAGAGAGAGAGAGAGAGAGAGAGAGAGGGGGTGACGGGAAGGGAAGGGAAGAGAGGAAGAAAGATGCAGCTAAAGGAGTGGAAAACATCCTGAGAGAGAGAGAGAGAGAGAGAGAGAGAGAGAGAGAGAGAGAGAGAGAGAGAGAGAGAGAGAAGACAAATAAATAAAAAAGATAAATAGATGGATAGATGGAGAGACAGAGCTCAGAAAGAGAGAGTGGGAGGAGAGAAACGATTGATAGATAGATAGATAGATAGATAAATGGATCGAGAGAGATATATAGAGGGGGCTGAAGAGTGAAAGAATCGGGAAGGAAAGTGGAAGAGAGAAAGAAAGAAGCAGCTAAAAGAGTGGAAAAAAAATCCAAAGAGAAAGGAGAGAGCGCAAGAAAAAAAAGGATGAATGAGTAAGAAAAAAAGAGAGGGGGAGGGGGGAGCGGAAGGAAATGATAAGATACGAGACGAAAAGCGGAGATAAGGAAGGAGAGAGAGTAAGGAGTGCTAACGCCAGAGCTTCTCCGTGTATAAATAGATCAAAATAGAAAAGGAAATAGATGTTTATTAGGCTTAGTCGATGACAACAATAATTAGGCCTAATTAGGATGAGCAAACGAGGAAGGGATTGCGAAACGCAAGATGAAGACAGGAGACAGTGGAATGAACTTAACAGAAATCAAAATTAATGTCAGGGCCTCACCTAAAAAAGAACAGAGGAAACTGGCAGTTTCACATAATTATTACAATACAAAGAACACACCCAAAATACTTTAAGAAAACAATGGATCAGTTCATCATCTTCATCATATCCACTGCCGGACAAAAGCCTTTTCAAACTCCTTCCATGTCGACTGCGACTGTGCTAACTTCTGTAATGTCTTATCTGCAGAACTTTCTACCTCATCTTGATTTTATGTCTTGTCTTCTCTTACTGCATTTGCTGTCTTCTAGGCTTCAATCTCTTCACCCTTTTCATCATATGCTATCTTCACTTCTTGCTTGGTATCTAGTCCATCTCCATTCTCGTTTCTTGAATATTTCCATGACGTCTCTTACAATGGTTTGTTCTCTGGTTGAATTCATCTATTTCTAATCGATGGATGAATTAGATATAGAAAAAAAAAACTATAAAAAGATAGAAACGGTAATTGTAAAAAAGATTCTAGAATTATTGCAATTTGTAATCCTCGAACCGAGCTCGATGAGACAAAACAACCTACGAATCTCTCAATGGTCAAGACCTCAGTTGGGTTTTTCAAAGACCATGAAAAATATGAACGTACTCTCAGTATATATCAAGCCTTCTTACTTTATTATTAACAATGACCCTGTTTCCATTCCTCAGTGAATGACCATAAACAAAACTCTCGAACCAAAGTTTTGACTCGGCTGGATCACGTTCAATACAACCAGTATTCAACCAAACACAACTTTATATTTATTTTTCTTATTAGAAACCATCAACCAAAACTGTCACCAAAACCGTCATCTTAAGTTTTTCTAAGTTTTGAAGAAGTCGGCCTGGCTGGTGATGTATGTATCACGCGTGCAGGCCGCACCAATGGAGCTAGAAGGCTGAAAATTAAGACGTTCTCTTCTTATTATTTCTTTACACAAATGTTCTGCACTCCCTTAAAATACTTTTTTAGGGATGGAGTCAGTTTACAATGCAATTTTATGCTGCATTATGTTAATTTGTTTTTTTAAAATTCATACTTTTTTTTAGCGATCACTACCCAACAAAAAGCGAGAGAAATAAGTTATTTATTGATCACCCCTTTTTCTAATTATTCTAATTGATAAACTGCAAAACAGCATGCAACCAAAAAATGTTGGTTTTGTGACAGTTTCTACTGAATGACTAACCAGACTTGTTTTAAAATATTAAAGTTAATTTGATAGAGTTTAACGAAACGAATGGTAGAACAAAATAGGAACGTTTTCTTTCAATGAATATTAAATACAGTGAAATCGAAAAGAGTAAGTGATTAGGATCTTTTTCATCAAGCATTCAAAAATTCATTTATATTATGTATGGCTCTTTTCGTTTTCTGGTGTTTGCAACTTCTGGTCTTATTCTGGAGCAATCTTCTTTTCCCAACCTTTTTCAACTCACGGCACATCGAACCTGGCACTAAACTAGTCGAGGCAAACCATCAATATTTTAGGGTAGATTTCATCATTCAAAAGAGAATGAATGATAATAATGTGTTCATAATGTAAGCAATCTGATAATTTGTTGATTGTATTGCCAAAGGTATTGTTGAACGGGGATTACAAAAAAAAATATGTGTTTTGTGCATATTCATTATTACTACACATTAAAGCAAGATGTCGTTGAAAAATTCGCCATTCATAAAAAAAAAAAATTATGTGAGGTCAGCGGTTATGAGTTCCTTACTACGGAATTCGGAAGAGAATCTATATCTGCCATTTTGGCTTTCAATTAACAAAACATTAATTTTTGTATTTTGGAAGAAAAGGGAGTTTAATGCATTCCATAAAAGTACCCGTAATTTCAAAACATATTCAAATGTTATTTTTGTATTGTCCCACACTTCTTGTTTGAGGGAGGACTGACCCCCTCGCAGCTTCCGTAGCACACCTACAGATGCTTCATGGCCCAACAATGTACCCCGGCACATGGGATTAAAAATAGCTGTTCTAGAGCTACCCTCTGTGGAATCCTCTTCATCTCATGAATATTTCTATGACACCTCTCACTTCGGTTTGTTCTCGGGGTGGATTCTTCTATTCATTTGACTGATTCAGACAAAGAAGTGACTGACAAAGGCACCTGAACCGGATGTTCAATTGTTCACTCCCTATTTCCTGCAACGGCACTTCATCATCCAGTCTGATCTCAGAAGGTCTTCATACGAAACGATTCCTGTGTTTTCTCTAAACGACTTGGTCTGTTGTAACTTGTTCCCAGGACTTATGGTCAATCTATGAATGTTATATTCATGAATAGGCAAGCTACCATTCAAAACATTGAAAAAAAAATGATTTGTATTCGTGAATAATTCGTAATATATGGATTATGATCTTCTGAATTATGAAGAGACGCCGTGAATTCCCACGGGTCTTCATGAAATTAATTTTGCCCGCAATAAAATCAAGAAGACATCGGCTTTCATTGTTTGTATAATCCATAGAAAAGCTCTGATGGCAATGGGCTGGTCCTGTTGCAAGAATGTCAGACAAGCGATAGTTATCATGACTAACATCATGGATATCAAGAGATTACATGCGAAACTGTGGCCGGCAAAAGTAAGAAGTTGTGACGAAGAAGACAAGTTTAGAGTTTATTGACGCTCATGATAAAGGGCAATTCGTTGGTGAGGTCTATATCCCCTAGTGAGTGGTGATTATTTCAATCTCTGAGTGAGAGAGAAAGAAAAGAAAAACGGCTTCAGTCAAATCTACAAGGAATTCCCAAACTACAACTGCTATTATTATTATTATTATTATTATTATTATTATTATGGAATCTCACACCAGTTGCCTGGTGGTAACCGCTGGAGTTTGAGTGACAGCAAGTCTCCTCAAGTCTCCAGCCCTCCTCTCCTCGTACTCATAGATCGCAGTAATTCTGCGATTTACAGTTTCACACCGGTTGCCCAGTGGTTATCGCTGAAGGCTGAGTGACAATAAGTCTCCTCAGGTCTTCAGCTAACGTCTCCTCTCTCTTTCGCATATCATGACAGAGCTACGCCTCGTTGCAGTCCTTATATCTCTAGCACCTTCCTCAGTATCCGTCCAGTGCCCAGCAGTGCTGTGGTCTGTACGGTCTCTATCCTCCCCCTAATCCCGATCTCCTCCAGTCTCTCCCTCAGCGTTTTGGGGACAGTTCCTAGTGCGCCCACTATGACCGGTACTACCCTGGTTTTCATGTTCCACATTTTCTTTAACTCCCTTGCTAGGTCCTGGTATTTTTCCCTTTTCTCACCCTCCTTCTTTTTTACTCTATGGTCTGCAGGTACAGCAACGTCTACTATTTGGCAGGCCCTCCTTTTTTTGTCTACTATTACTAAGTCCGGCCTTCTTGCCTGGATGAGGTGGTCAGTTTGGATGTCAAAGTCCCACAGTAGTTTGTGGTTGTCATTCTCCAAAACTGCCTCTGGCTTGTGCTGATACCACTTTTCCCCATGGTCGAATCCCATTTGTTTACTTAGTTCCCAGTGTATCATCGTTGCTACTCTATCGTGTCTATGCTTATACTCCTTCTGGGCGAGTTGGCTACATTCACTAGTTATGTGGTTTACTGTCTCATCTCTCTCACCGCACATGCGGCATTTGCTGTTTGTCTGTGTTCTGTCGATTTTTGCTTTTATGTAGTTTGTCCTTATGCTTTTGTTTTGGGCTGCCATGATGAGCGATTCTGTTTCTCTCTTAAGGTTTCCCTTTCGTAACCACGTCCATGATTTCTCGTCTGCTATTTCTTTTATCTGTCTTTTAAACTCGCCGTACAATTTTTTCCCTTCCCACTTTCCTTTTCTAGTTTGCTGTACTGTTCCATTGTTTTCTACTTTATTGTTTGTCGCACTATCCCTCGCGCTCTTTATGATTTCTTCACTATTTGTTTGCACATATTTATCTAGGACTACTTTAGCTCTCTGGACACAATCTTCTATGCTGATGAGCCCCCTACCACCTTCTTTTCTCTTAACGTATAGTCTATCTGTATCATCCCTAGGGTGTAATGCTTTATGCATCGTCATAAGTTTCCTTGTTCGCCTATCCATTGATTGGAGCTCTTCCTTTGTCCATCCTAGGAATGGTCCTGTATACCTAATTGCTGACACAGCCCAGGTGTTCATTCCTTTTATTAGATTTCTGCTATTTAATTTGGTTTCTAATATTTTCCTTATCCTTCTGAGGTATTCTCTCTTAATTTTCTCCTTCATCTCTTCCCGTTTTATCGTGTCACATTCAAGGACACCTAGGTACTTGTATCGGTCTTGTGCAGTCAATGCCCTAATCTTGTTGTTGTCCGGAAGTTCAATTCCCTCAGTCATTGAAAGCCTTCCTTTATGCATCACCATGATTGCGCATTTTTCTATCCCAAACTCCATTCCTATGTCCTCACTATATTCCCTTACTTCGTTGAACAGAGTCTCAAGCTCTCCCCTGTTTTTTGCAAACAATTTAATATCGTCCATGTACATTAAGTGGTTGACCTTACCTTTTGTTTTAGAGAAGTGGTATCCTTTGCTGTTTCTCAGGATTCTGTTAAGCGGTATCATTGTTAGAACAAATAATAGTGGGGACAACGAGTCTCCTTGGAAGATTCCCCTTTTTATCCCTACCTCGGCTAGTTTGTCCCCTGCGGCTGTCAAATCTACTTTCCAGTTTTTCATTGAATTACCAATGAATTTAACCACCGGTTCGCTAATTTTGAACATTCTAAGGCATTCGAGTATCCAGCTATGTGGAATCATATCGTATGCCTTTTTGTAATCTATCCATCCCATTGCGATATTCTTTCTCCTTTTCCTTACTTCTTTTAAGATCATCTGGTCTATGTAGAGTAAATCGTTTGCCCCTTTGGTTCCTATCCTACACCCTTTCTGTTCTTCTGGTAGTAGCCCCCTTCTATCCATTGACATGTATATTCTCTCTGCTATTTGCCCGGTCAGGATTTTCCACATAAGTGGTAGGCAAGTGATTGGTCTATAGTTGCTTGCTATGTTCCCCTTCCCCAGGTCTTTTTGGATGAGGGTGGTTCTGCCTTTAGTCATCCATTCTGGTGCTTTGCCTTCATTTAGACAATTTTGGAGTAGGTGGGTGAGTCTACCGTGTAACGTGGTGAATTTTTTGAACCAATACCCATGGATCCCGTCGGGCCCCGGTGCTTTCCAGTTGGCTACTTTCCTAAGAGTATGTTTCAATGTTATTATTATTATTATTATTATTATTATTATTATTGCTGTTGTTGTTTATCTTGTTGCTGTTGTTGTTGTTCTTTTTATTCTTTTTATTCTTTTTCCTCTTTTTCTTCTTCTTTTTCTTCTTCTTCTTCACATCAGTTGCCTGGTGATCACCGCTGGAATCTGAGTGACAGTCTCCCGCGGTGATCACCTCAGGTCTCAACGCCCATCTCTTCACACCCTCACAGTCCACAGCATTGCTATGGTTTACAGTTTCACACCAGTTGCCCGTTGCTCGTTGAAGGCTGAGTGACAGTAAGTCTCCTCAGGACTCCAGCCCTCGTCTCGTACCTCCTTCACCAATCACAGCAGCGTGGTGGTCTGTAACTCCACCACTGTTTATCTATTTTTCTTTCCCCCTCTCCTTTTCTCCAAGCAAGCAATAACTTTATAGCTGGGGGTCGTACATCTCATATTTCTAGCACCCTCCTAAGTTTTTGTGCAGTCCCCAGTAGTGCTGTGGCATGTATAGTCCCGGTCCGTCCTCTTATTCCCAGTTCTTTCAATCACGCTTTAAGTATCTTTGATATAGTTCCAAGTGCACGTTCTATTACTGGTCCTACCCTGACTTTCATGTTCCACACTTTTTCCAGTTCCCTTGCCTGGTCCTGGTATTTTCCCAGCTTTTCCATCTTTAGTATTTACCCTGTAATCCACTACAACTACGATAATTCCTCTACCTCCATCATCCCTCTTCACGTACAGTATTATTATCATCATCATCATCATTATTATTATTATTATTATTATTATTATTATTATTATTATTATTATTATTGTTGATGTTGTTGTTGTTGTTGTTGTTGCTGTTGCTGTTGTCAAAAAGACACTGTAAGTGAAATAACTTATTCGGCCCGAGACCTTGACGCTCCTCATCGTAAAAGCGGAGAGAAAAACGATCACAGTAATGTCGTTTGTATCCGTCTGTGCCAATCCATTTGCAAGGAGAGGCCAATTTAAAATGCTTTTCCTTGCCATATGCTTTCTACCGGGGCCTTTCCCATTGATTCTCCTGTAGAGAGGAGAGACAAGTCGAGTCGAGACGCCATTTGGGTTAAAGAAAATGAACGCCGGACAAAGACGCAGATAGGAACCATTTTGATTGATGAATTGGTTCGTTTCCTCTTCACCCCGGTTCTTCTTCGCTTTCCCCTCAATTTCCAATTCCCTTCCTTCTTTTTTTCCTTCACTGCTTTCTTCTTTCCTTCTTTTCTGTCTTCATTTCTTCTTCGTATTTTTATTTGGGCTTTATTTTCAATTAACATCTCTTTGTTGTTTTCTCGTTTATTTTTTTGTTTTTTCTCTCATCACTGATATTAACCGAATTCTGATCTTAAAATTTCACCAAAGCTTCCACGTAGAAGCATTGGGTTAGGTGCAACGGCAAAGGAGAAGATTATGTTGAAAAACATTTTTTTTTATTAACTAAACGCTTCTTTCATTATAACGCAACGGACTTATTGGTGTACCCCCCCCCCAAAAAAAAACATGCACACGTATAAACATATATATCCTCATCATCATTATCATCAGTCATTATCAGTTAACTGCTGGACAGGCCTTTCCCATCTCTATCCATGATGAGCATGATTGAAACTAATCTTAAAACTAACAAAACAACTCGAAAACTAATTTAGAACAGCACAGGATGTAATGGAAAGAGCAATGTTAGGTATAATTCTTAGCAACAGAGTCGGATCAACATAGATCTGGAAAGAGACAGGGGTGAAGGATATATATATATATATATATATATATATATATATATATATATATATATATATATATATATATATATATATATATATATATATGTGTATATATATATATATATATATATTTATATATATACAAATTATACATTGTGTCATATTATATAGAAACTTATTTGAGATGATCTCCCGATATACTATAGAGAAACTTTTTTGAAATGATCTTCCGTATCATTCAATCTAGACAACATGAATAGAATAAACAATTAAATTAACTAATTAATGTATATTTAACTACTTACAACAAAATTAAAAAATGCTATGTCCAAAATCAATGGGACGAGAAAAGTATAAAAAAGAAATATCATAATTTTTCATGTATGAATGATGAATATCAAATAATGAATATTAATATATCAATACATCAATATCTCCAGATATTGCTGATTTCAATTGCGCTGACGTGGGTAATTATATTCATGTCATAACGCCATTCCAAAGTTAAATAGAAAAATATTGTTGCAAATAAACGTGGACATGGTAGGAAGAAAACGCTGTCAACCAGAGCAGAATGTAACATTCGGAGCACCGTTGAAAATAACCCCAATATTACAACTGAAGATCTCAGCCATAATTACAAAGTAGCTGAAGTGGAAGTAACGAGAAATGCTATTACTAGAGCCCTACGCAGAGTGGGCCTCTGGACATGTCAACCTCGTAGGACCCTCTTTTCTGAAGGCTAGTCATTTTGGAATCTCTTCAGGCACTTCTAAATGAACATATTGATAAGCTTATTTCATTCCGGGAGAACTTAGTGAGGCCAGATGAAACTAGACAAGAATTTTCGAGGCATAATCACGAGAAACTTGTTAGGAGACGTAAGGCTTTCAATTCGAAGAATACCGTCTCTACAACAAAGTATGGAGGATGGAGTATCATGTTCTAGGGCTGTTTCTAAGCAGAATGAACAAGAAGCTTGGCAAGAATTGATGGAATATTGAAAAAAATGGGATTATTGTGAATTATTGGATGTCAACTTGGAAGTGTACGTCCGAAAACTGAAACGTAGTCGGAGCTTCAGGAACGAATGCCCCGAAAAATATTTATAAATTGGTCTAGAAATATCATCAAGAATATAAAAGTTTTATTTTGACCTGAATTCAATTGACAACTTATAGATGAATTGAAATGAGGTGTAAAAAGAAGAAAATAAAATAATTTGCAACAACTTGATGACTATCCACGTGATATGTAGCAAAATATCCTTGTATACAGTTGTACTAATTTCGTAAAAGGCTACCGAAAAAGATTATAAAAACTTATAGTTAAAGAAGGATGTTCAAGTGACTACTAATTTTCTGGAGCCATTAATTTGGGGCACACAATTATTTTCTCTTTTATTTACAATTATTCAAAATTAAATATTACAATTTTAGATTGTATATTCTCTAACCTTGTATTCATAACTACCTCTGTTCTTCTTCTTCAAAAAAATTACTACTCAATTAACTTAGTGATTGTATCCAATAAATAGAAAAATCAGACCGTGTCAATAATTTCAGTCAGCGATGTATGCGTGAATTATTGGTGCAAGGAAGAAATTCACTTGAAAAATTACCAACAAGTTGTGGAAAAATCAACTTGAATACCGACAGAGTGTGAAAAGATCCACTTGAACAATTGTTGTTAAATTCTGAAACAGCTTGTTAGGATACAATCCAAATAAAAAGTTATCATTTACTTACACACACACCCACACACACACACACGCATTCACAAACATACATACACACACGCATATATACTGCAATAAAGTGTTGTTTTATAAATAAAGTATAAAAACCAACCTGATGGGTTCGTCAATAATATCATTCTCAACTGAAGACCATAAAATTATGAAACAAATTTGCTGCGGGTCTCCATTTAATCAATCAACCACACATAAATATATTTGCTATAATAACTATCAACATCATAAATAGAACATCGTTCCATGTGATAAAATCGCCAACCAATTGCAATGTGAAAAGGACAATAAAAAACAAAGCGTATATTTTCGAATTAAATAAAACAAAAAACAAAAGAAACGCCGTAAGAGAAACAATATGAACTCAGTTTGTCCAGTTGATAAGTACTCTACAGTTCGCAGCAAATTTGATTTGGGAATATATTTCATATTTTATTTATATAGCTCTATTTTTTAGAATTAATACTGAGCACTGTATTTTTAAGACGACAACAAATCCTACCAAATATATATGTATAAATTTAAAGATATAAGATAATCTTAATTTCTGTGCATGTATCATATTCGTCAAGTATTGTGTGTTTCTTTGAGTGAAGAGGTGTTTCTTATGGTCGATATGCTTTCAACCATCTGTCTGAGGTAAATCGTACCGCACGGGGGTTGACTGTTTCCACACGGAAGGCAGCCAATATGTTTGACTCCGTTATTTCCTCTTTAATGCGAGAACTAGAGGCAACAAAATAATTAGAAACTTTAAATACACAGATGGATCGTGGATGGTGTTCCCGGAAATAAATAAGCAGCGACAGTGTTACCCGACATTTCTTGGGCATTTCTCTCCCTTCATTTTTACTTTATTATTATCATTTGCTCCAAACCGATTATTTCTTTTTTTTCCTGTTGCTTCGTTAGCGTTAACGAACAAATTATCCACAGCAAGGGACTGGAGGTCCGTGTTTCTCCTTTCCTTTGAAAAACAAATCATAAATTCTCTATAAAACCTGCTCTCTTTTCATTTTATTTTCGAGACGAAAGTTTCATTTTGAAAGTTAAATTTATAGGAAAGCAATTCGTAAGATATTGTGATAAAATCTGTGATACTTTAGTGTAGTTACTGGTAACCTTTCTGCTCTATTCTCCATTTCGGCAGCTGAAAAATAGGATGTCTCCCTCACTATATAAAAGGTTATTTAATCATTTATCATGTTGTTGAAAGAACTGGATTTAATATGCTTTTTTTCTCTATGTATCATTGGATTCTTAGAACTCAGCCAAATCTTACACTTTCGTGCGATCATTAATCCCGCCACTCCATAATAAAACAAAATTTGGTGTTAAAAATGTAAAATGATATATTGTTGAATTCCGAGATATACAAAGATTTAGAGCTTTAAATCAAATTAATGTATTTAGCATTAGTTAGTAGGAATTTATAGTAAAATTAGCAATTAACAAGCTTTAATGTGCAAGGGTTAAACTATCTTGCTTCGTTAAGATACGAAAGATAAATAGAACAGAATTCATTTCTCCATACAGTATTATCCCAAAACTATGTGTATCACTCCAAATCCTTCATTAGAAGTTCCTTTAGATGCGATTTGTAAAATTTTAACAAAACAAGTTGACCTGAGTTGGGCTTCAGAAAGTGGGAGTGAATTCGTGAATAGTTTTTTTTTTTATACGTCAGTGTGTCACTGTTAATCAGGAATGATGTCACTGGCTCTTGATCTGGTCATTATCAGCCGTCATTGTTGTTTCATACAGAAATAAAGTCAAAACCCTAAGTAGGAATTTAACAATATAATGTTGAATCGCGATTTTTAAAAAACAAATTTGAGGTTTAAATCAAATCTATGTGTT
>OY735229.1:39729825-39739825 GCA_963457665.1 Thysanoteuthis rhombus
GAGGGGGAAAAGGAGAGCGTACGAATTTTGAGTGAAGAGGAAGTAGGAGCAAAGCGGATATATATCAAAAGTGAAACTGAAAGTAGAGATAGGGAAAAAGAAAGCGAAAATAGAAAAAAAAAGAAAGTTGCTGGACGGAAGAAGACACGAAGGCAGACATCTGACATGTAGCAAATATATTGGATGTTGTTGGACATGTTGCCGACAGGCAAGAAGAGCAAATCATTGCTTGTTTATGGAGCTGTAATATTGGGTATGACCGTCGGAGCAGGTGGAAGATCCATATGGCTACGTGGAAAGTATACGTATTAGGTACACGTACGTAAAATCTCGTATATAACGTGGTTTGTGCGTAGGTAAGTAGGTAAGCGAGAGTGTAAGTGCACAGAGGTGAGTGTGAGAATTTTTCTACATGTCTTTCTCCTTGAAATGCTATTTTCTTTGTTATCCCAACTTATTTCAGGGTACTTTTCCCTCTCTACACCCCAACGAACACACACTCGCACTAATGCTCAGGTAAAGACACACACACACGCACACACATACGTGTATATATATATATATATATATACATACATATATATATATATGTATGTATATATATATATATATACATATATATATATATATATATGTATGCATGTCTGTATATATATATACTCACACACTAACTGATCAATATCAACAAAACTTCAAGTATACATCCATCTATGTATATGCATACACAGATATGTCAAATGTACTCTTACCTTTGTAGGAATATATACATATATTCCTCAGTCAGACACAGGGCTCTTTAGTTAAGTTCGAGAATCGTAATGTGCCAATATTCTTGCGATTCTGAGCTTTGAAAACCAGCTTTTAAATTCTGGTTTTTACATTGACTCAGCACCGTTCAATGGCACCCGTGAGATACAGTCTAATCATATGTATGAAAAATATCGTAACTTTTATCTTATCAAGCATATTGCTCCAATATTTCTGAGACAGCCAGTCTTGAAAATCTGCATTAAAATTCTGCTTTTTTACATTGATTCAAATACCAACCACTGGCATCAATGCGAAACAGTCTATTCATATCTATAAAAAATGTCGTAGCGATGTGTTCAGTAAGTGCGTCTCAAATTAATTAAAAACTGAAAATGATTAAGGAAAAATAGTCAAAGACACGAAGCTAAGTAAATTTACTCAGACTAATTTCCTGATTGGTATCTGCGTATTTACTGTTGTAGGTCGATTCAACCCGCATAAAACAATTGTGGAAGTATTGGTTCGTCCGAATTTGTTTCCTTTCTTTTTTCGATTTCTGTTGCAATCAGAAGATTTGGACAAAGAAAAAGTTTCAAATCAAGTGTACTAGCAAGAACAAACTGACCAGTAGACACAGAAAACTATAAAATTAAAGTTGGAAGTTACTTAATCTAAACCTTTTCTTGGGGGAATGTAAGAATAAAGCTCAGAAATCGAGAAAATACGAAAACCAAATTAAAAATGCGGCAACAGAATTTAAAAAAACGATGATCAAATGTTGAAATATGTCGATCAAATTTTGAAATACGTCAAACAAATTGAAAACTATGAAAATAAAAATTGAATAAGTGGTCGAAGAGACTGAAAAACAGTAACCAAATTGAAAAAAAAAACAGTGACCAAATCTTTTACTATACTCTAAAGAAATTAAAAACTTCAGCAATCACATTAAAATCTACGGCAACCAAATTTTAGGACACGACGAGCAAAATGAAAAATCCATGCCACAAATCTGTTTATTTATCTTTGTAACTTGCTTAGCATATTTTTGAATTTGCATTGCATAATCTAAAATTCTGTTGACTCGTTTTTTCAATTTGATTACCGTGGTTTTTTATTTGCTCGTATTTTTATACTTGCTGGTCATATTTTAAAATTTGGGTGCCGAGGTTTTTAATTTGGTTACCACATTTCATAGTATAGTAGCTTTATTTATTAATTTCCATGCTTTGCTTTTCAACTTGTTCAGGAGAAAGAAAAAGTATTGATCGATTTGTGATAATTACGTGGTTCGGATTATCTAGAAAAGAGACAAAAGTTTGGGCCACCCAGTAAGGCTCAGATCTATTACGACAGAAATGGTCTGCAAAACTAGCGCCCTAACCATGTAGACATTTACCAAAATGTTAAAACTAGATCAGGGCTGCATTGAGGATCGAACTCTCTACGCAGTGGTCTGTTAAACTACCTCGTTAGTCATTAGTCCACTGTGAGGCGTCCAGGTATTCATTCTTATATAACTTCGAGTGCAGAAAATGTATAAGCGCCTGTGCGTGATATTTTTCGAGTATCGTTACTGGTTGAACCTTGCTGATTCAGCACGGTCAGATTGGGGTCGGATGAGCTGACTTTCTGAACCAGTGAAGCAAGGATTAGAAAAAACAAAATAATGTGTACACTGTACTTATTACTGATGCTGATAAAATTTAATATAAGCATAGACCTAGCCCAGGCTTATTATTTCTTCTTATTACTATCACAAATATCTTAATGATAAAATTAATTTTCTATTAGTTTTCTCCCTTTTTTCTCGTCAGGTGTTGATTCCGACATTTTTTGTTCATATCTACGCAGCAAATTCAAACAACCATCCTGAACCGTCGAAGCTGCCGAATCAGTGAAATCGGAATACTGAGGCTCAACTTGTATTAACTCAGGCCACAATAATTGGGTACCTGTGAGGATCGAATTCACTAAGCTTGCTGATGGTCTTCCTAACTAACTTATTTATCAAGGCCAAGTGCTCAAAGAGCGAAGTTACTTGTCTTTCTAGATTGTTTGGTGCATTTGATGCCCCCCAAAAGTGTTTGAAAATGTCACCAGAAACCTTTGATTGATTTCGTTGCCTTTTCTACATCATCATTATCCTTTCTGAATTTGTCTAGCTCGTCGAGCCATCTAACTTTCTGCCAGCCACAATTTCGCACATGATTTCTGGGGATCCTTGTTGTGAATCGTGATATCCAGCGGTTGTCTGACATGTCCAGCCCATGGCCATTCAAGTTTTTTTAATGGTTCCTATGATATCTTAGACTTTTCTAATATACTGTGTTGTTTTGTGATTTCCCCATGAGATGTTGAGCATGATTCTCTCATGAACCCATTGCATGGTTCATAGTTTGATGATCAATTTTTTGGATGGGTTCCACGTTTTAGCGCTATAGGTGATCATTGAGAGGATACATTGGTTACAGACCCTTTTTTCAGGACCAGTGGGATATTTTTGTTCTCGAAAGTCGAACTTGCTCAACCAAAAGCTTGCCAAACTAGTGTGATTCTTAGTGTTTCTCTGAAAAAAAAATTGTGAATGTTCATTTACACATTGACTGCTACCTTAGACAGGTCTGATTAGTGACTCGATAGGAATTGTCGTATGACCAACGTCTTTTGGCAGCATGCCATGTTGGGGAAGATTGGTAAAAATTTCGAAAAAGGGTAATTAAGTTACTCCTCTGACCTTTAATTGGGTAGTAATTCCTAAAAAGGCTTGGATTTTCAAGAAACATGCGTAAATACTACCGGACACAAACTGGGGGGGGGGAGTTAGTATAAACTAAGATTGCAAATTGCTCTCTTCAAAACCATTTAAACGAGGGGGAATTTTCAAGAAACAAAGAAAATTTTTTTTTTTTTACATAAGAGTAGATACTAGAAGTTTTCCGCCTTAGAAATTCATTCGTGCGGCCCATATGTGTGAGATGCACATTCATAGCTAGCCAGCTGAACCAACTTGAAAACTGAAGAAACCAATTCTGACAGTTTGGGGGACAGTTTTGGTTGACGGTTTCTAATAGCACAACATTCAGCTCAACATACAGTGCAACATAAAGATCAACTTTCAGTGCAACATACAGTGAAACCTGAAGCACAACACAATTGCAACATTCAGGACAACATAAAGTGCACAACATACAACGCAACATTCAGGGCAACATAAAGCACATCATGAAGTACAACATACAGCACAGTAAAAATTGCAAGAGCTGGTGCAACAGACAGCGCAATATAGAGTATAACATACGTCACAACATCCAGCGCAACATTCAATGAAACACAAAAGTTGATATTCAGCGCAACGTAGAGCACAACATTCACTGCAACCTTCACTGAAACATGAAGCAAAATATAAAGAGCAGTATTCAGTGCGAAATGAAGCGCAAGGTACAGCACAGAATATAGCGCAACATGAAGTGTAGCATTTGGTACAACATTGAGTGTATCATGCAGCTCAACATTTAGTGCAACATACAGCGCAACATTTAGTGCAACATACAGCGCAACATTTAGTGCAACATACAGCGCAACATTTAGTGCAACATACAGCTCAACATTTAGTGCAACATACAGCTCAACATTTAGTGAAACATACAGCGCAACATTTAGTGCAACATACAGCGCAACATTTAGTGCAACATACAGCGCAACATTTAGTGCAACATATAGCGCAACATTTAGTGCAACATACAGCGCAACATTTAGTGCAACATACAGCGCAACATTTAGTGCAACATACAGCGCAACATTTAGTGCAACATACTGCTCAACATTTAGTGCGACATACAGCATAACATTTAGTGCAACATACAGCGCAACATTTAGTGCAACATACAGTGTAAAATTTAGTGCAACATAGACAGCATCATTCACTGCAACATAAAACACAACATTTTGTGCCACAATGTTGACGAGTAGTTCAAGGTTAAAAGCCACAACTTATGGCCAAGTCAACTAACATTGACGGTCAGTTTAGTAACTATAAAATCTCTGATACTAGGCATAACTGAATTGCTTCACAGATAACACAATTTTTACCAATAAGAAAATACGTACCTGCATAAAGTATTGATATAATTGTAAAAACTTTGCAAAAAATCGAACAAGAATATTTTGATATGGAATAGACAAAAAATATCAATGCAATGGCAAAATTGAACAGTCTTATTCGATTAAATTCAACAATTTTATTAAATTTAGTTTCATGAATTTTATAAAAACTGGTTGAGTTTTACAAAAGTTATTAGAAAATTAAAATCGTCGGTAGAGCAATAACGCCCCGGCCCGATAGATCAATTTGAGCGTTTGCTATAGAGCGATAGCTGTAATATTAGAGTAATGATAATAAAGGTTTGATGATTGAGTCACAATGTAATATACACATGTTGTGTAATGACCGGTGATCTTTTGGACTACTGCAAAATGTGTTTAACAATTATGTACAGACGATCCCGATAATCCTGAAAAGTAGAGTATACAACCAATGCATTCTCCTGATAGTCACTTACGGAGCTGAAACATGGAACCTAACCAAGAGACAGACCAACAAACTGAGAAGTATGCAAAGTGTTCATGAGAGAATCAGGCTCAACCTTACATGGAGAGATCACAAGACAACACAGTACATAAGGAAGAAAAGAGGTGACTCACAACATGGATCCCCAGAGATCACATGCGAAACCCAGCCCGACGGAACACAAAATGGAGAGATGAACTAGACAAATTCAGGAAATACTGGCTCCGCGACGCCTATGATAGAGAATTGTGGCGAATCCTGGGGAAAGTCTATGTCCAAGGACGGATGTTCAAAGACTGATGATGATGATGATGATGATGATGATAATGGATTGAAACTGCCAACATAAGTATCTGTCCCGCCGACATATTCTTCATGGCTATACAACGGTCATTAAAAGACTGATGATGATGATGATGATGATGATGATGATGATGATGGATTGAAACTGCCAACATAAGTATCTGTCCCGCCGACATATTCTTCATGGCTATACGACGGTCATTAAAAGACTGATGATGATGATGATGATGATGATGATGATGATGACGACGACGATGATGATGATGATGATGATTACATATAATTCCGGCTTTCCTATAGACTGGGTAGCGGAAACTTCAGTGTCTCTCCTTAGCAGCCATTATTTTTTAATCATCTCCAACTGCTTCTCGCCGTCAAGTCCAATTAAACACAACTCCTGACATCACCATACGAATTCAAGTTTTGCTTCTTCTGAAGGTTTGCGTATGTGTGTGTGAAAGTGAAAGTGAAAGTGAGAGAGGGAGAAAGAGATCTTCAGAATCCTGACATGGTCACTCAACTCAAGGTTTTTTTCTCTTCTTCTTTTTCCCCAGAGAGAGAAAGAGGGGGAGAAAGTTGGAATTACATGAACTCAATCATCTGAGAGAGAGAGAGAGAGAGAGGGAGAGAGAGAGAGAGAGAGAGTGTGTGAGGGGGGAGAAGGGTAGAGAGAGAAAGGGGGGTTAGTCTTCAGAAATTCCAGACAGATCGCCTCAGCTAAAAAACCGACCTTTCAATGATAGAGGTGGTGTTTCGGACACATGGCAACGTGGGTCGCGGAAACAGGTGGTCGTTCACTCCGTCAGCTCCGTTTGTTGTTTGACGCGATGGTGCTAATTCGTGACACATCGTCAGACCGGACCAATATCCTTGGGCTCGTCTTTTGTGTGGGTGCGCACGAGACTCTGCAGTGCCATTGTCCAATGTCTGGAGCCGGTTCCATGAGTGGAAATGCTTTTTAATCCAGGATTCAGTTTAACATCACGACAGGTGGAAACGATGTAATATATTCACAAATCGGGTTTTCACCAATAAAATGTTCTTTCTACCTAATAGTCCGTCCAACTGCATACTTATCTATCTATGTGATAAAGACATTTATGTAAGAACTATATTTTTCTCGGCAAGTTACTCAGTTGTTAATCGAGCGGTCTCAGATCGTATAAATAAATAAAGAAAATCGATCTTTTTTTATCTATATAATTGTATTTGGTCTGTCTGAGAGGGAATTTAGTGTTAACAATCGGTGTTCAAGTTAGAGTAAAGATCAGAATCTAGTATAAGTAAAGTGTCCATCTGTATAATAGATCGAGAGTTTTTGTCCTAGGTCTAAAGTACCACGCGATGAATGCATTTCTTTCGAGAAGACCTGACCTGGTGATCGTGAACAAGGAAAAAAAAGAATCTGCCAAACAATAGCTACCAGTGGCTACCAGTAATAATTAGCGCACTTGGAACTGTTTCAAAGACTCTGAAAGCGAGATTTGAGGAACTAGGAATAAGAAAAAAGATTGAGACTATATGGACCCCAGCACTGTTGGAGACTGCACAAACACTGCAGAGAGTTGTAGAAATATGAGATCTACAACTACCAGCTTTTAGCAATGACCTAATAACTAAAGGAGGTATGATCCATTGATTGTGTAACATTCTTGCAAAGTGACCTGCCCATTGTCATCTAGGGGTTTCTAATGATCTCTCTGATGTCTCAGACTCATGTGTCTTTCATCAATTTACTTTGCTAGCTTTCGGTCTTTCAAGTGATGATTCTCATCAGTGCACGTGGCACTGTTCTCACTTTTAGGGTCAATTTCCATGTTTCAGCTGCATAGGTAACTATCAGGAGGATACGTTGGTTGAAGACCCTCTTTTTTTTAGGAATAGTGGGATTTTTTTGTTCTTGAAAGTCGAGCTTGCTTTACAGAAAGCTTGCCAACCTAGTGTGATTCTTTTCTTTATTTATCTAACTTTAAAAAAAAAGAGTTCGTGTGTTCATTAACATATTGACTGCTACCTCAGACAGGTGTGGTAAGTGACCCAATAGGAACTATCAGGTGATCAACATCTTTGCATCAACAGTAAATGCTCCTTTTCAAAACTAATGCGATATTTTTACTGAGTGAAATTGAAAGAAATCCGAAAAAAACTGCTTTAAAAATCCAGAGGACTGAAAAAAAAAAACAAACAACAAAAAAAAAAACAACAGCTGAACATGAAGGTTACAGTTGGGCCTATCATAGACGAGTTGTTCGGAAAAAAGTCTCAAAGAGGTTTGCAAAAATATTGGTGGAATTAGAAATTCATGGAAGAATCAAAATCACTCAGACAACAACATCGTAATCCCCACCCGAGAATTTTCAAAGAGATTGCTGGAATATCGATAAAACTCGTTATGTCTTGTTACACAGTGAAAGATGCTGGATACTGCTGAATTGAAAACTCGTCAAGTAAATGATAATAATAATAATGATATTAATAATAATGATAATGATAATAATAATAATAATTTTTTGTCAGTCTTGGTAAACGATATCTTTGTTAATGATTTAGCGTCTGGCTTGCGACTCGTCAACTGAATCATAGCACTTACACGGTCGAGTAAGAGATATCGCCGTCTTAAGTCATTATGACAATTATTTTCTATTAGGTTAGCTGGACAAGATAATGAAAATCATTAAGATAACTAGGAGAGACGGGGAAAGTCTTGTGAGATATTGTTCTCTCTACCTTAATTGACAGAGAGAGAGAGAGAGAGAGAGAGAGAGAGAGAGAGAGAGAGAGAGAGAGAGAGAGAGAGAATTCGTGTCATGTGTCCTTTAGCTCATTTAGTCAGCAGTTGTTGTATATGTGGTGAGGGTTTTAAAACACTGTTTTCGGTGTGAAATGGACACTGCTTGTTTATGGTGCTGGAAACTGAATCGACCAAAACGTTGGGCTTACAAGAAAAGCAACATTAAGATGCGTTCATTTGTCGAAACAAGTCTTGGATTGACTCGTTTCAGAGTCGTCTGAGAAAGGCTGTACAAAGGATCGATTAGAACGTTGTGGTACCATCAAAGACCACTTAAAGAATAAGTTCGATGTACTTTGCAACTTTTAAAGTGTTGCTTTTTATAAAAACTGGGAAAAATACATCTGCAGAATCAAAAATACAGTATAGAGATTTTTTTTCAAGGATTTTTCTCCTTTTATTAAAATTTGATCGGACAGAATCTATGGAAAAAAACAACAAAATTTGCTTTTATCATGAGCAGTCATTCAACACTCCTATTGATGATTTTTTACAAAATCTTTATGACCAAAAACTATAATTGGTCCCGGAGATACATGCCTGCCAGATCAAACAATTACTTATTTCATTATATATATATATATATATATATATATATATATATATATATATATATATATATATATATATATATATATATATATATATATATATATTCCAGTTATGGAATAGAGCATTCTGGTGGATAAGGAATAGTGCGTAAGTAAATATATCGCTTAAATTCAGTCTTACTGACAGCCCAGTTCTACTTAAGGTAGGTGTCTGAAGCGAAGGTTTTGATCCTACCTCGTGGAACAGCGATGGGATAACGGATAGTTCATAGCCACACTCGAGAGTTGTAATACAACGAAACAGCTGTCTGTGGATGACTCAATGATCAATTATATATATATATATATATATATATATATATATATATATATATATATATATATATATATATTAAAGAGAGTTGGGGATTCGGGTATACCCCTTTCTCCAAAACCGACAGGCGAATAATCATTTTTTAAAATTCAGTAATTTATTTATCAAATACTGGTATCCGTATATTCTGTAATACTCTATAACGTCATAGCAACAGACGACTTGATACTTTCGCAAATCGTTCATTTTATTTTTAACTTGCAATATACCAGATGTTGCCCTGGAGATACTTACTGTGAATATAACGACACTGTTTCTCCATGTTTTAGACACCTAAAAAAGGAATAAGTGTAAAAATGCCCCCTCGTTTTTGACCCCTGAAAGGGGAGAAAATTCCTGCTCGCATTCCTAGAAGTGGAAAAATATTCCTGCTGGAATTTGATCTCTGCGAGTGAATGAATATTTTTTCAATCCGATTTTGACTTTTGAAAATGAGAAAAAAGATCTAAATCGATTTCGATCCTGGGAAGCGGAAAAAAAAAAATTTCGACCCCAATTTTAGACTCCAGTGAGAAAAATGTTTTACCACACAGACTTGATCCCTAAAAGTGAAAAAGAAAGACCTCATTAATACTGACCCCTAAAAGTAAGAAAAAAAAAGTCCTGCCGAGTTTCTGGCCTGAGTGAATGAAAAAACGTTATTCCTCAATTTTAACCTATGA
>OY735229.1:39744825-39807325 GCA_963457665.1 Thysanoteuthis rhombus
ACAATGGAGTTACCGGCATTGCCGAGATTCGACATACGATAAGCTGGCGGCCACGATCGAACGATCGATCGATCGAGCAAGGACGATAGTTAGATGCGTGCTCGAGCGAGGGTTGCCTCGACAAGTTCTCCCGCTTCGGTTGGACGATACGACGGGTGGAGAAACGAGATTCCGAGGGACGGAAGTGTATATGGACGTGGCAGACAGTGTAGGCAGACAGACGGACAGACAGAATGAATGTGGCTCACACGTGACGGTAAGGTAAACCGCAATCCATCGAGACAAAGATAGATTGAGACAAAATGGTCGTTAAAATGTGTGATGGCAGGAAGGGTGAAACTATTTTATTTTGAGACAAGAAGATAAAGAGATCGGCTTCCGGGACAATGGCTGAACAGATGGTGGTGAGGCTGGGTCGATGAGAAGCAAAAGAGAAACAGAGATGAGAGAGAGAATGAGAGAGAGAGGGAGGGAGAGAGAGAGAGAGAAAGAGAGAGCAAGCAGAAAAAAAAAAGAAAACATACCAGTGAACAGGTTTGTTTATGTCACTCAATACAAACCGTTGCGTGACCAACATCTTTTCGCGGTAGACCGTGGTTGGGGCTGGACAATCAAAACAAAAATGGGCGATAAATAAATAAGTTGCTTCTCTCACCTTCTGTTGGTCAGTGATCACCGAAATGCGTGAATTCTCGGAAAATAAAACTAAAAAGCAAACATTAGAGCTACCGGAAAGAAACAGACTAAGCATTAACTTGTATTGCAAATTAAGCCTCAACTCGCGACTAAAAGATTATTTAGAAGGAAAGTTACGAAAAACGAAACAAACGTTTTTTCTAGACTTGATAAGGTTTCACAGTCACAGTCAATAATTGAACAAGCGTGACAGTTGAATTTGAAGTCATGTAAGAAGAGATAATCCATCGAAGAATAAACATAGACCGAACAAATTTTATTTGCGATGTCATCGGCATTTTCCACTGGGACCCACCTAAAATAGAGTAATAAAACCATTTAGCAATATCTACATTTCTGGAGAATCCAGATGTTATTGATAAACCCGTAAAATAAAGCCCCCAAAGATCAAAAACGCCTTTTCTCCAAAATCAAAACAATTTTCTTTGAAGTGGAGCGCTGCTGTCAATTTTCAAGTGAATAGACAAAACGGTATGGCCAGGAGCCCTAGAACATACAAGCAAAGACGCGTACTTATACATAAGATTCAAACCATCACCATCTTTGGTGACTGCAGTCGTTGAATGTTTGAATGTTTTGCCCTCTTGAGCCAGTGGGACTGCTTGCATACGTGATACACACATAGATAGCCAGCCAGCCAAACCAACTAGAAAACTGTAAAAGAAAACAACGAACGAAACAAAAAAAACACACCAAAAAAAAACAAAACAAAGAAAAAAAAAAGCGATTTTGACAGTTTTAGTTCACGGTTTCTAATATTACAACTAACTAGCCGAACACTCGTCCTCCGACTGGCCATTCGGTTGGTTTTAAATAAAATTAAGATTATGATCTTTCGCAATATGAAATACAAATATTTTGAATCAACAAATATAGAGATTCAAACCCCCCCCATGGAATTAAATTTACTCATACTTGACATATGATTAATTTTTTTGCTATATGAAGTATGAATATCTCAAGAAAATACTTACGTAGATCCATCACTAAAATCTGAATGTCAGTTCGATGAGATATGTTGGCTATTTAATGATTTGAAGAAAGAAAATTTAAAATCATCCAAACTTTTATGCACATTCTTCCATGCCTCGCTCTTGGACCCATGCAAACAAATCACCAATCCACTAAAATACCGTTCTACAAAGTGATTAGTACCATAATGTTTGCTTCCTGAAACACCACCTTTTACAAATACCAGAATAGGAAAGTTACACACGAGTTATGAAACCTAAATTTTTATACCAATCTATAAATACTCGAATGAAACTAAATGATGACTGATTATCATTTCTTTCGGTGTTTTCCAGTGGAAAACGCCAGTGATGTCATAAAAAGAATCTGCATTTATATTCAATAAAGCATATCAATATGGATATATTGTAAGTATATGAATACACACACACACACACACACACACACACATATATATATATATATATATATATATATATATATATATATATATATATATATAGTATCCGACAGAATGATTACGAATTTGCATTGTATTATATAGAATCTTATTTTAGATGTTCTACCGTTATTATATGGCTAGACAACGTAACATTCTATTTACATTGTGTAGGTCAGTGATACCTAAACTGTGTAAAATCGGGAGATCATCTCAAATAAGTTTTCTGTCGTATAACACAAATCTATAATCACTCTGTCGGATCATATATATCAATTTCTCAACACACACACACACACACACACACACACACACACGCACACACACACAAATATATATATATATACTCCATTTTCCATACAATGCATTATGATAATACCCTATATAAAATAACAAGCTATTTTAGTTTATTAAAACCCAGCCCTTAAATAATAGAGCAAAATTAAGTATCAAATTAGTTTATATATATATGGTAAATATCAGTATCAATGAGTGAATATAATTGGTCACATTAGTCTGTACAGAAATATCTTAAGCGTTCTACATCAATACCGACACTAATCAAAGCCGCACTATTCAAGATATTGTTGTAATTTTGGCTGGAAATATTGTCAAACTCCACTACAAGGTCAGGAGTTGACTTTGTTTTCTTACTACAACAACGAGTAACAACAAGGACAATCCTCACCAAAATGAATGGTGTAAACCGATATGTAAAAGCCACATCCCCTTAAGGTGATTTGAGATCATGACCATTGGATTGTCAGTAGGCTGCTCAACTGACTAAGCTAAATTGACAAGTATAAGATATTAACGAAAATTTATCATACATATTTGCAGGGACTTATTCCATCGTAATAAATGAATACATTTTTACAATATATATATATATATATATATATATATATATATATATACATATATATATATATATATATATATATATATATATATATATATATATATATTTACAATTTTTGTATTTATTATGTATACAATGCAAAAGTAATCATCTTCAGTCGGAACAGAAGTCTGAGTCGAGTCTTTTTCGATAATCGTTCAGGTGATAAACACGGACTCGTAGACCTTGACAGGGACATTTTGTTTTTCTCTTCTGCGCCAAATCGTCTTGAATCTATTCTCGGATCTTTTCTCTCGCCACAAACGATGATTTTGTTGTTTTTAGCTAAAAAGTGTCGATTGTTGTCGATGGTCTCTTGAAGTGATGAACAGGTTTTCACTCCAGACGATAAAAAGTCGGACAATAAAGAGAGACGTATGAAGTCAGAGCTCTTTTTTTAGATTGAAGCAGGCGCTTGCATAAGTTTTTAACGTTGACTGATAACTAAAAGTACTCTTTGAAAGGGGTCATTTATTTCCACGTATAACCCCATTTTCTTTTATTTAAAGATGAGAAAAAGAACGGTAGATCTCTGGAAAATATTTGCTTTAGATGCATTAACTCCATTATACTCAATTTGTTCAATTTTTTCAAAGGAAGGTAACCACTGAAGACGAGATTAAAAGGGTACGCTTAATGCACTAATTCATAAAGATTAATACTCAGTTTGCTTGTTATTTACTTGGATTCATCAGAAATTCTTTCAGAAATAACAAGAAAAAAACATTTAATCAATATTCGTTATTAGCTCCAAATATGTAAGCATTTTGATATAAATATATACAAAATATTCATCTTTTTTTCATTTGTCCTTGATTGTAAACCTAAGCCTAAACCCAACCTTGATTCTAACCATAATTCTAAATCTAGTCCTCTAAATGTAACCTTAAATCTGATGTAATTATACATGTCTGGAATAGATTAACAGCAGCAGCAGCAGCCGCTGCATGTCAGCGTTATTGGTTAACCCCCTTTCATATTCTGAACGATATAGAGTAAGTTAAGGTTTACGAATCCGAAGCAAGTATTTATGACTCTTTCGGGTACAGAGACGCTTCATGATTTCCAGAGTATTTTTAGAAGATACAAGAATTGTCCCGCTATCAGAAAGTAATGTTCCTATAAAAACTTTTATAGGGCGAAATGGTGTAAAACCAGAAACATTTGGCGTCATTTTATATAGGGAAGATTGCCTCAGACGAAGAAAAATGGTGATCATGATATTTTAGGCCAAGTCGTTGGAGATTGGGCTGGCGGGAGATACAGGAGTCCGGAGAGAAAAAAAGGTTAAACAAAATCTGAACGCTATCCTCACTTTTCGCCTTTTTTCGTAAAAGAAAAAAAATGATACGAAGAAAACGGAGAGTGGGTACGTGTAGCGATGGGGCACATCTCACAAAGGTGCTAAACTACTAAAAATTTAGCAAAAGCAAAGATAATCGCTAACCGCAAACTTCTGTTGTATGAGTTTCCCTTCAGTTCGTAATCTTGCTAAAACACCCTTAAAGTTGACATAAAAGATTGGCATTCCGATAAGTTGTAGCTTAGACATAGAGCTTTCTAAAAAGGTATAGCATGTCAATATCAGATGATGATCAAGATGTACATATGAACTGAACGAAGAAAGCGAAAAAATTGGCCTTTACACGAACTTCAGTAAAACAAAAGATCATGAGCAACAAACATGTCGGAAATAAACGCACAACGGTCAAAATTAAAAACGCAAAACTGGATAAAGTGGACCATTACATCTACTTAGAACGATGAATCTCCATGAAATCTCCAAAAGAAAAAAAATCAAGCGAAGAATCACTTCAGGGTGGCAAGCCTTCAGTAGAGCAAGTTCAACCTTCAAGAAAAAGAAAATACCATTAATCCTTAGAAGTGCATCTTGCCAATAGTCACTTATGGAGCTGAAACATGGAACCTAATCAAGGGACTGACCTGTAAACTAAAAAAATGCAACCTGCACACGAGAGAGTCATGCTCATTATCACATTGGGAGATCACAAGACAGCACAGTAAATCAGACAAAAGACAAAAGTCCGAGACATTATAGAAACCATAAAGAAATTCAAATGGCAATGGGCTAGCCATGTTGCAAAAATGACAGACAACCAATGGACATTAAGTTTCATAACATGGATCCCCAGAGATCAAATGTGGAACCGAGGCCGGCAGAATATGCGATTGGGAGACAAACTGAACATAAGCTCTAGAAGATATTGTCTACGCGACGCCCATGATAGAAAGATGTGGAAAAGCCCAGGGAAGGTCTATGTTCAACGACAGATGATAAGCCCTATGTCTAAACCTCAAAATTTCGGCTTTTTAGGTTTTTAGAGCAAAACCCCGAAAACGAACTGAAGGTTAATTCATATCATGGAAGTTAACGGTTATATTTCCCCTGCTAAATCTTCTGCGATACATAATTTCAGTAATTTTGTTTGCTGTGCCCACCACTGGATAAGGATTTACCTGGATCCTTTAATTCTTTGCAGTGAACAAACAACATACGAATAGCAACAGTTCATTTTAGAACTGGAGATTGGGAATAGTTCGAAGACCGAGTGATAGTTGTTCAGCATCTCCATTTTCTGTTCAGCTATTCGGAACGTCAATGACAGCACTAAAGAATGGTTAACGAGCAATGTCAATCTGATGAGAAGCATTACAAAAAAAAAAGTTCACCAACAGCTTCACTCGAAATTCGAAAATATTTTGTTTGTTTTGTTTACAATTTTTTTCGCTACCGATTCCACAAGTTCACGAACATGGTAATTCAAACCATTCAAAAGAACTTGCTCATTCTTTGCTGGAAGAAAAATTAAATCGAAACATTCTGACTCACATTGAGAGTAACGGTTCTCCTCCATCGGGCCCGTAGAGAAATGGTAGCAGCCACTATTCATTCCAGTGTTTGACTGAAAATGTTCGTCGGCAGTTGACAAAAACAATCCTAACCAAATTGAAGGGTGCAAACCGATATGTTAAATCCACATTCCCCGACCGTGATTTGATATCAAATGATTGCCAGCAAGTTGTCTTACTGACTGAGTTAAGTTGAAATGTCTTAGATGTCAACGGAAACTAAACCTATAGATGTACACAGGCTTATTTTATTCTAATGAATGGTTGATTACATTTTTACGAACATATATATATATCTATATCTATATCTATATCGATATCAATATCTATCTATCTATCTATCTATCTCTCTCTCTCTCTCTCTCTCTATATATATATATATATATATATATATATATATATATACGGAGTTAAAGCAGTTATTTGGGCCTTTGCATTACTGGCAGTTGTTTAACTCAATGTTAATAGCAACGCTATGTTGGACTGGCTACCCTACATTCACTGTGCAATAACGGGAGATCATTTCAAATATAGTTTCAAAATAATACAAAACAATTTCTTATTTTTCTATTGAATTATATATCCATGTCTCGTAAGCATAATCATCCGCGTTGTCAGGAAGAAACAGAGTTGATATAAACAGTGAATGAACAAAACGAGAAATAGGGGTTGAAAAAGTCAATTCGACCTTTGCATTACGGGCGAATGTCTTGTTCAGTGGAAAGAGTAGTGCTACTTTGAAGCGGCAACCCTAATGGTAGAGTCTATAGCCACACTGAGGAGTTGTAATACAACTAAATAGCCGTGGATGAAACAATTTTCAATTATATATGTATAGTATTATTCGTCATACGTACAATGCAAAAGCTGCAACAATCATCTGGAGTGGAATTCTTGTACAATTTTACACTCAAATTTTCTTTCTGTTTTCTCCTCTCCTCTTGACTATTTTTCTTTATTTCCCCTTGTATTCCTTCACTTCATCATCATCTGCCTTCTAGCGTCCGTTGTTTGACAGAGACCTTCCAAAATTTTTAACAAACCTCTCTATCATGGACGTTTCGAAATCAGTACTTTTTTAATTTGTCTCGTCGGGCCATCTTACTTCCAGTTGGCTACAATTTTGCAGATGATCTCTGGGGACTGATATCGTAAGTTGTGATGTTCAGCAGTTGTCTGATATTCTAGCAACATGACAAGCCCATTGCCATTTGAGTTTTCTAATGGTTTATGTATATTTTTACTCCTATCTTTTGTCGAACATACTGTGCAGTCTTGTGGTCTCTCCATGTAATGTTGAACATGATTCTCTTCAGTGCACGTTGCATAGTTCTCAGTTTGAGGATCATTCTTTTGGTTATGTTCCATATTTCAGCTCCATAGGTGACTATCTGGAGGAAGCATTAGTTATGTACTCTTCTGTAAGATTTAATATGATCTGAGAGTGTATCTTAATGCTGAAAGTGGAAGCCAAATTTACATAAATTACTTACATGAATAGGTGAGTCCACTGTGCGTAATGAATTTGCTTGTTCAACAAAGTTATCATCTTGTTAAAAGATGGCTCAGTGATCTTACCAGCGAGAAATCACTTGGCTTTGGCGATTATTAAAGTTATTGAAAAATGAGGCCTGTCTAGGAAATAATGAGACTTGTTGTGTACAAATATTAATCATCAACTTCATAAATCCACTTGATCTCCCTTAAAATAGGTCCGTTAGGAAGTGTAACACCAACGGAGACGTTTTTCTCACTCCTGGTGACAGTGCTGGAAATCTTGAACTGACATAGACGTTCACTGCTCAGTAAAAATTGGGAGTGAAAATAAAAGTGAAAGTAGAATAGGGCCATTTAGTCACCTGTGAAAAACCACCACGTGATCGACATCTTTAGGCAAAACGCTGCGTTGAGAGTGATTAATCGAAAAATTGGATCACTGAAAATGATAAACGAACGAGTTACTTTTCTTGCCTTTTGTTGGATCACTGGGAAGTACTGAGTTCTGAAAGACAAACATGAAACGGCACGAATTGAGGGACCAATTCAGCATTAATTCAAACTGTGAATTTTACCCCCACTAAAAACCTACTTTAGGGGTATTTTGGAAACGGAAAAAACAAACAACAAAAAAAAACATTTTTACCGAGACATAATGAAGACTAAATGTTTAAATTTTTTTTAACCCTCTCGTTCTCGTGCTACCACCAGCACGCATGACACAAACATAACCAGCCGGATCCATTTGGAAAATGAAGAGACCTATGTTGAAAGTTTCGGTGACAGTTTGGGTTTGTGGTTTCTAATAGAAAAACAAGCAGAGAGAAATAAAAATAAAAAAAATGAATGGACATCTGACGCTGTGGGGGTGATCAATTTAACAATTAGAAAAAAAAAGGTGATCAATGATCTCACCTTTTGTCAGGCAATGGTCGCAAAAGAAGGTCTGTTTTTATCCCCAAAACATTCTTGAATGCAGCCATACTCACTAAGGGATCAATTTAACGTAAACTTAGATTGCAAATTGGCCTTAAGAAGAACCTATTTATGGGTGATTATCGAATGGCAACAAGCCGTTTTTCTGTTAGCATAATGAGTGAATGTTTAGAATTTCAGCCTCCTAACTCCATTAGTGCGTGATACATACATACCCAGCTAGACAACAATACCAGCACGAAAATGAAGAAACCTTTTTTGACAGTTTTGGTGATAGTTTTGGGTGACAGTTCTAATATACAAAACTTCAGCTAAAAATTCCTAGGGCAGTGCCGGTCCCAAAGGTGCATACTCGCTAAAGACCGGACAATATCTTGTGTAGCAGCCTCCCATAATTGTCATGTAGAATGATTTTTCGTCCATCGTAGGAAACTACGGCTTTGAGGTATTTCAGTTACTTCTCTTCAGTTGCCTATTTAGATGTTTTTTTTTATCCGAATCTAGGTCTACTGCAAAAGTTAGATATTCTATTTATCTAAATGCAGATCTATTATTTTTGATAAAAACAATCTATAATCTGTAATTTTGTATTCGTCTTTTCAGATTTCACGAGGACTTGACAAAAAAAAAAAAAAACAACTTAAGACTCGACACTGCACTGCCTTGTGAGTTGATTTATACATCTGGCGAATGTCAACTTCATACAAAAGCAAGTTGTCGAATCATAGCAGTGTATTGAGAGTGAGAGGGCGTGTGTGTGTCTCTGTGTGTATGTATGTTTGTGTGTGTGTGTGTGTGTGTGTGTGTGTGTGTGTGAGAGAGAGAGAGAGAGAGAGAGATTTCTCCAATTGTTGTCTATCGGCTTTAATTTTGTCTCACGCTGGTTAAACCATGGACATTCTCCTTCGCCGCTTGATGTCTCGTCGTGATTAGTAGACGCCAGACAAAACCGGAAATCGAGACCGGGTTCGAATGTTTTCCAATGTTGTTGAGCGTGTTATTGTGGAAGGAAATTGAAGCGATCATATGTGGGAAGAAGGAAAAGGTTAATGAAAAAGATAGAGGGGGGAGAGGGAGGGAGAGAGAGAGGGAGGGGGAGAGAGAGGGAGGGGGAGAGAGAGGGAGGGGGCAAAAGAATAAAAGAATGACAAATTTCGAAGGAAGTGAACAAAGAATGCGATCGACGAAATAGAGGAAAGAGAGGGAAAAGAAAAAAAGGTCGGGTATGAAAAAACAGCCCTGCTTAGTCATTCGATAGAAACTGTCACGTCTTTTGGTAGCATACCGTGTTGGGTGATCAATTAAAAAAATGGATGATCAATGAAAAGACTACTTCTTTTGCGGAGAAGTTCTGCAGTTGTTCATAGAAAGGTTTGAATTGAAAGAAAAAGCAATTTCAAATTGAACCCTCACTTATAGGGGAGAGTATTAAAAAAAAGCAAACAATAACAAAAACGTTTTTCTACACATATGCTGTAAATGTTTGATTTTTAGTCCTCCAGTCCCATTAGTACAGCCTGAGCGCGTGATGCATGCATAGATAGCCAGCCAGAGTGACTTGAAAACTGAAGAAACTTATGTTGATAGTTTTTGTTGACGGTTTCCAATAATGTTAGGAATGGAACGAAGCAGTATAAAACTAATGTAAGTTGGGGAGAGTAAGAATTACGAAGTCATAGAAAAGATAGACAGCACTGAAGAAGGAAATGGAAAAGGAAGAAAAGATTAAAGAAAGAAAAATATTGAAGAAAAATGGTAAAAAGAGAAAGAAAAATCGTGAAAGAAAAAAATATCGGAGAAAATCTTAAAAAGAAAGAAAAACATTGAAGAAAAAACGTTAAAAATATCGAAAAATGCCGAAAAAAATGTTGGAAAGAAAGAAACCATGAAGGGAAGAAAAAAATCTGGAAGAATACGTGGAAAAAGAAAAAGAGATATTGAAGGAAATCTTAAAAATAGGAAAAGACATGGAAAATAGAAAAAAACCTTAAAGAAAAAAGAAGGGGAAAATACTAAAGAAAAAATATTAGAAAGAAAGAAAACATAGAAGAAAAAAAATAAGAAAAATCCTTTTAAAACAAAAACATTGAAAAACAGAAAAAAAAGAAGAAACGTACAAAAAGAAGGAAAATCGTGAAAGAAAGAAAACATTGGAAACACGTTGAAATGGAAGGAAAACATTCAAGAAAGTTTTAAAAAAGAACGAAGACATGAACGAAAGAAAAATATTCAATAAGACGGCAAAAAAGGAACAAAACAGAAAAAGAAGGATACGGAAAAAAAAAAACGTAAAAATAAAGAAAATTCGAAAGAGAAAAACATTGAAGTAAATGTAAAAAGAAGGAGAACGTGATATAAAGAGAAACATTGAGGAAAACGTTGGTAAAGAAAAAGAAATTACTAAAGAGAATGTTGAAGAGAAAGAAAACCTGAAAGAAAGAAAAACACTGAAGGAAACGTTGAAAAAAAAAGAAAGAATAATATTGAAGAAAATGTTTGCAAAGAAAGAAACTCTGGAAAAAACATTGCAAAAAATGTTAAAAAAGATAAAGAATTTGAAAGAAAAATATTTGAAAAATATTTGAAAAGAGAAAAACAGGAAAGGAAGAGAGATATTGATGAAGACGTTGAAAAAGAAAGAAAACTGGAAAGAGAGAAAAATATTGATAAAACGTTTAAAGAGATGAACCTTACAGAAAGGGAAAAACGAGGAAACTCTTAAAAAGAATGAAAACGTGGAAAAAGAAAAATATCGGAAAAAACCCAGGAAGAGAAAACACTTTCAAGAATGGATGAGATATTAAAGAAAAAGAGAAAAGAAAAAAATATTAAAGAGAGAAGAGAACTTGTCCATGAAAGACAAGCAGTATCAAAAGAGACGTAACAAAACAAAATAACGGAAAAGAAAGAAAAATGTTCCATGAATGAATAAAACATCGAAGAAAGAACGAGGGAGAGAGAGAAAGAAAGGAACGCTTCAAGTAAGGAGGAAAAAAAGAAACAATTGTGTAAACGAGAAAGCATGAAAGCAAGGATGAAAGAAAAGGTAAAGAAAGAAGAAAATTTATGAAATGAAAAAAATCTGGAAGAAAATAAGAAAGGTTTGGTTACACTAGGGTCAAATTCTTTTGCTTCATCAAAATCTTAAAGGTAAATAAAATAGAATTCATTTCTCCATACAATATCATTCTAAAACTACGTGTCCAATTTCAACTCTTTTATTAGAAGTTCCTGTGATGAAAACTAGTCGATCTGTGTTGAATACGTGGAATTGTCATCAGTTTTTGCATGCTTAACTCGTAACTGGTTTTTGGTGTGGCCATTGTCATTGTTGTGACAAAAAAAAAAAAAAGATAAAGTCAGAACACAAATAGTAGGAGTTTAGAAATAAAATTTCTCATAATAGAAATTCAATGTTTACAAGAAGAAGAATATCGATGACTCGCAAACGCTAGTTGACATAACGTGACGTCACAGAACCTCTCTCCCTCCCTCCCTCCCTCCCTCTCTTTTATTCATGTCTTAGATTAAAAAATTCTAATTCCAATTCACGACGATAAGATTAACTGTAGGAGTTTTACAATAGGCAAACATGGAAAGAATATGGAAAGCACCCAAAGGAGAAACGGCCCAGACGGAGACAGAGACAGACAGACAGAAAGACAGACAGACTGACAGAAAAATGAACAGAGGTGAAGGTTGGAAAAGAAAAGAAAAGAAAGAAAAGTACGAAGATGGAACTAACCCCAAATGTTCAGGTAAACTTGGGAAAAAAAACAAAACAAAACAAAACAAGAAAATGAGCAGACCCTGTTCATAACATCTGACGTTGTAAAAAAAATAATTTTTTCCCAATTGAGTTTTTAAATTAATCCCCGATAGAATAAATAATCATTGTATCATTTAAGATATTGTCCAAAATGCCACATAATTTATTGTAAAATGAAAAATTTGTATATATCCATATCTATCTATCTATCTATTGATATATATATATATGTATATATATATATATATATATATATATATATATATATATATATATATATGTATATATATATATATATATATATATATATATATATACATATATGAATGTATATATATATATGTATATATATATATATATGTATATATATACATATATATATGTGTATATATATATATATATATATATATATATATATATATATATATATATATCAACCCAAATCTATTAATATCTATCTATCTATCAACCCAAATCTATTAATATCTATCTATCTATCTATCTATCTATCTATCTATCTATCTATATATATATGTATATATATATATATATGTATATATATATATATATGTATATATATGTATATGTATATATATATATGTATATATATACATATATATATATGTGTATTTATATATATATATATATATATATATATATATATATATATATATATATATATATATATATATATCAACCCAAATCTATTAATATCTATCTATCTATCTATCAACCCAAATCTATTAATATCTATCTATCTATCTATCTATCTCTCTCTCTCTCTCTATATATATATATATATATGAAATGTAAACATTGTATTGTCTGATTTCTTTCTTTCTTTCTTTCTGTCCTTCTTTCCTACTATCTGTCTTTATTTCTTTCCTCCTTTCATTCTTACTTTCCCTTTTTCTTTCTTTTTTCTTGTGTTTTTTATTTTTATCTTGTAAATTGATTTGAAAAAAGAGGAATAATATGACACAGTGTCAAAGAAGAAAAACTATTTCTCTTTTGTTGCCAACTCTCTACATCGTATTTTTCTATTTTTACCGATGCTTCCCTCTTTTGAATATCCTCCCTATAAGAGCTTTCTTTCTCTGTTACTTTGTTGTTTCAAGCTGGCTGACTCAGGAACGCCGTTAACCTATTTGAATCTGTTCTTCACATAGAATTTTCCCCGTTCTTAGAGCTGTCGACACACGTCGCAGATAAAATTTAAAAAAAGAAGATAAACGCAGAAATCAGAAGAAAGAAGTAAAAAAGAGTTGAAAAAAAACAAACACTCTACGCGGCCATTACTTCACTGACGTCACCAGGAACAGGATTTTTCCGGAAGTTGGGTTGCGTTTACAAATGATAAAAAATAACGTAATTTTACATTTAAATAAAAAAAAACCAAGAGAATGAAACATACACACACACACACGCACACACACACATACGCACACACACACAAATACACACTGCACACGTGCGGACGCACACATATACAAACACACGCAGGCGATATCCAGAGAAAGAACTAAATGTAGATATGAACAGAGATCAACAATTATATATAGGGAGTGATTGAGAGGAAGATATTAACAGTTCGAGAAAGAGAGAGAGAGAGAGAGAGGGGAGAGAGAGGGATGGTCAGACGGACAGGAAAAGGCAGAAAAGAAACTCTGAACACAATGAAGAAGAGAGGGAAATAGGGGATGCAGAGATTAAAAGGAGACAGATATGCAGAGAGAGAGAGAGAGAGAGAGAGAGAGAGAGAGAGAGAGAGAGAGTTGGAGGAAAGTTGGATGACACGGAAAGAAATACTAAATTTTGGCGAGAGAGAGAGAGTGAGAGAGAGTTGGTAGAAATAGGATAAATAAAAAGGGAAGACAGGATAGATTAGCAGAGAGAGAGAGAGAGAGATGCAGAGAGAGGTGCAAAGAGAGAGAGTGAGAGAAAGAGAGAGAGAGAGAAATGGAAGGCAAAGAAAAAGAGGGAAGAACGGATAGATACAAAGTGGGAGAGATAGGAAGAAGAGAAAGGGGAGATAAAATTTGAAAACCTCCATTAAAACTCACTGAAACATAAAGAAGTCGATCTGTGAACAACTCAGAACAATGATAAAATGTACAACAGAAAAACAAGATGAGATCCGCTTGATGATAATATTGTCCCATGGCTTTACGATCAGCCATTGTTTTGCTTCCTGCTTTTGTGCCTCTCTCTTCGTTTCCATGTCTTGCCTCCTAATGAGTCACTCAGGTGTTATCGACGAAACACTCGTAGTTTCTACAACGCGCTCATGAAATCTACGCACCATCATAATAGCCAAGCAGTCTTAAAAAAAAGGAAATAAGCATGCAAGAACAATTCTAATACTTATATAGCGATCCTGGTCGGAATGATGGACTTGGCTGCAATATCTCTTGCCAGTTATGACTAATGAAAGAGTTTTACCTTTCAATGAGTTGTCTTACGGTCTCATCGGGAACACTCATGTAGTTACTATGCCACTCTCATAAAATCGACCTGGCCGTAGCTAAAAGTCAAAAGATGTTTGCCTCTTAAGGAGTTGCCTTACGGTGTCTTTGGGAACACTAATGTAGTCACTGTATCACTCTCATAAAATGGACCATTTCGTAGCTAAGTAGTCAAGAGGCCGAAATGGGAGTTAACATGTGTATAAGATCAATCCAATACCCGATGATTACAAGTTCATGAAAAAGTGATAGGAATAGCTGTAATATCTTTTGCCAGTTATGACTTATGAATGCCTTTTTGCCTCTTACTGAGATACCGATTTGGATGTGAATTTTCATTTTTTTCGATCCGAAAAATCGAAATCCCTTTTGGCATCATGGAAAAGAAATTGAAAAAAAAATCTTAATATTGTCAATACTGGACTCACTAATTTGAAAATTAAAAAAAACCCACAACAAAAAACATTTAGGCTGGCAACTTTGCCCTCAGATATTATCGAGAAGCTCGTGTAGTTGCTACGAAGCAGACGTAAAAGACTCGAACCTTTTTGGTGGCAAATAGTCAAAACCTTGAAATAGTAGCTAGCAAGTGTACGAGAGAAATCCAATAACTTATACCAGTCCTGGTAAAAATGGTGAAAGTAGCTGCAATATCTATTGCCAGTCATGACGGATGAAAGCGTGTTGCCTCTCAATGAGTTGCCCTACGGTGTCTTTGGGAAGACTAATGTAGTCACTATATCCCTCTTATAAAATTGACTTTTTTGTAGCTAAGTAGTCAAGAGTCTGAAATAAGAGTTAACACGTGTATACGATTAATCCAATACCTGATGATTACAAGTTCATACAAAAGTGATGGGAATAGCTGTAATATCTATTGCCAGTCATGACTGCTGAAAGTGTTTCATGTATGGAATTTACTACTATAGTAGATTACTAGCTTGAAATGTACTGATTTTCCCATCGAACTAAATTATATGACTTTCGCCGCTTGACCCAAGGATTGAACATGACCTTCACTTTTATACATGCAGAAGGTTGAGGCTAAGTCAATCATGAATTTATTGGTAAAATAAATTACCATTTGTGCGAGACCTGTTCTTCAAAATGAAGCTCACGATCTCTTCGATTAGTATATCACAAGCCCAAATGTAGAGGCAATTGATCGAGGAAGGTTGTGTTACGTCATTCTTCTGATTAAGGAAGCCACGCTCGCCTAGAAATCAACATGCTTGGCCCAGGCTTTTACTTAGGCTCGATACGTATGTTGGTGGATACGTAACTATCTCAGCCATGAGGTGAGCTTTACTTCTTCATTTAAATCATTCCTCTTATATTTATTGCTGACTTCCCTTTTCTTCCCTTCTGTGAATACTTTACAGCGGTACACGTCAAGTTTGACAGAGTATTTTTAGGACGAAACGGAAAAGAATGAAGGAAATGATGAAATCAAAGAAAAAAAGAATTTCCCATTTGAACGGCGTCAAGCTCTTTGCAAGCGAATATCAAACAGAGATTGGACCAAAGTGTTGCATCTCTTAAAAAAAAATATCTTCAACATCGATTTGAAAATATTCCACGGGCAAGAAGAAGAAATTCCGGTAAATACTTGTATCCATCAAAACTATGAGCAGACAACACTGTTAATTTTGGCATTGCGATATGAGGATCTGAGGTGTTCTGCCCCCGATGAGGGCTTGTTGATTGTTGATCAAACCGATACTAGACATAAAAGTCCCGTCACCGCCGCTCCAAAAAAAGAGCTTCGAGAAATAGGATGAAGATGAACTGGGATTTGGAGGCCCTGTTTTTCTCTCCAACTCTGGTAGTGCAGTTTTTATCTTAGGAAAAGCTCATAATCAGAAACCATGTCACTGTTTCCCTGTCTGTAGTTGATATCACAGGAGTAAAAGTATTTTTAAGGAACTCTTGTAACTTTTTCTCGGTGCTGAACCGTCTAGCAGGCCCGTGATCAGTTTATCAAACAATAAAGCTTCAATCCTCGACTCATGACCAATCCACTACAGGGACATCTTTTGGGGCATGGCCCCCGTACTTGTGACTTTTCATTGTTGAGGACTTGGGTGTTAGAAATGAAGTTGCTTCAGTGCACATCGAAAATGGTGCAGAAGAAGCGCTGGTGGACAACGTAGACTTATAGCCACTGACCGAGTTGCTGGCCAGGTAAGCGACCCATCTGACTAAGTAATATCCTGGATTCTGATGCAATAATGATTATCGATAGACAGTTAAGTACGCGCACACACATCAAAGTGAGCCGTTAAGTGACTTTATGACAATAACGTGGGTAGCAAACATCGACAGGGTGGGATCCAAGGCGCCAGGCTCATCTTAAGTACCCGCAGGCCACTAATCCTACAGCGCTGAGTGTCTATAATTCTTCGGACCTTACCGCCATGGCTCTATTCGCGGAAAATTATTCATCATTTATGTAGATAATTCTACAGACGTAAGATCATTTTCTTTTCCACCAAGCCTCTGTTGTTTGTGGAAGATTCAGAATTGGCTTATTGGTTGGGTCGGGCACATTTTATCGGCTTGGAACCGTCGTATATTTTTCTGTTTGTTCGAATAGAATACCATAACATCTATTTGTTGTGATTGGTTGGTGAGAATCAGCGTTGTGAACGTTTAATAATTCATAGTTTTGTTTCGTAGGGGTTTTGGTGTGGTAAACTTCATAGTTTTTTGTTTTTTTTAACTGCGACGTAATGCGATAGTTCTGAGAACGGGGGGAAATTTCATGTTGAAACTAGATTTGAAATGGTTGAAAACGTTTGCGAGGAATTAAATGACGAAAACTAAATGACGAAAAGAGTGGCTAAAGTGAGATAGATGGCGTTCGTAACAAAGAAAGAAAGCTGTTATCTTGTTGAGAGGAGGGTAATAAGAGAGAGAGAGAGAGAGAGAGAAAGTGTGGGTAAAGATAGTAAGATACAACAGAGTGAGTGGGCAAAGAAAGAGGGATTGTTTCTTCTTTACTTCACATTACTTCATATTCCTCGAAAAAATCAATTCTCGAGTTGAAAATATAGAAAAAGGAAAGTAAGAAAGGAAAAAGAAAAGAGAGCAGGCTTTACGATGTTTATACTTCACATGTTTGAATTTACATGTTGTCAAAATTTGCATATTCAATGTTACGGATTTTCGACTGAATTTGTTCTTTTTCTTGTTTTAAACTATGAGTGAATGGATGGATGGATTTTCATTTTTTTTAAAAGTATCTTTCTTAAAAGTCTGTGTGTATTCAATGATCATTTTTTGTTGTATAACAAAGGATGGATGCTTCATTAACGACGTTGCCTAAAATTCTTATATTGTGATAATTGTATCCCTTAAAAACCGTTTTTTCCAAAAGTGTGAGTCTCGCCTTGGAGCAATGTTTCTAAACATTTGAAAGAAAAAACAACAAAAAAACACCTTCTGCCGCAATTGTTCGGCTAACAGCCAGGGTGTATATATGATCAGCACTTGGATGACGTCAAAGTGTGCAGGATTCGATAAGCCAAATCTAAGAAGAAATCACCATTGATTTATACAGGAAAATCTTTTGAGTATTCCCAGACTCAAAAAGTGGTCATGATAGTATGCTTGAATTAGTCATCAGGAGTTGGCTTGGTGGGAGGTACAGGAGACTGGGTTGCTTGAGAGAGAGAGAGAGAGAGAGAAAGAGAGAGAGAGGAAGAGGGTGCGCATTACACCATGACGTCTCGCTGTAAGACGAACGCTGAACGCAATTTTCCGAAAAATGGTGACGTGAAACAAACTTGAAAAAGTGGGTGATGCCCGTAGAGATCTGTCTTTTACCTGGGATGGTTGCAGGTCATACTGACGTCCATGACTAGTGTTTGTTGATACTAATTTCCAGGACAAGCAGACATTCATTAACTGAAATGCTGGCGGAACACAATCTCCCAACCATCATTTCCTGAATTCGCCGTACCATCTAAGCTTACCATTAGTCCTTGGTCGAGACCAAATATCAGTGCCACTCGAAGTAGCAACATTTCGATGATGCCATTTCATTTGTTATACTAACGAAAGTAAAATAATACAAGATAACATTTCCAAACGAGAAACCATTTCATTTCTCCTTGTCAGAATCCCATTTTTCATCCATTACAATCACGCGTATTCGCTGCCGGACGTTACAAATATAACAATCCAACACCTCTGCTGTTAATTAAGCACAATGAAAAGTTTACAAAATGGCTGTTTGTCCCTATGGCATGCACTTGATACATATTCATGCATTGATCCAGCCTTTGTTCTGTATGAACGATCCAATTATCGGACAGGAATCTGGATGTGCCGAGACATGCTGAGTATGGATGGACAGACGGTGATGGCAGACTGGCCATTCACTGGATGGCCTCTCCATCCGCACCGGGTGTGGTCTCGGAACTGCGAACACAGAAGTGCGTGGACATGCAAATTGCCAAGCTTCGCGTGCCTATCGAATGGACCGAGATGCGCAGACGTGTGCAGGTTACAGACATTCAGTAACCAGGAGACCGCAGGATGATGAAGAACCTGATCTTGAAATCGGGGACTCAAATGACTAGAGAGACGAGCAGTTCGATGACTAACTCAGTGTGGCGATTCTGATGGTATAACAGTGGTATTAGTATACATTGATGTACAGTGTGATGATTTGGGGCTTGGTAACCCGTGTTAAAACCGTCTAGGTACACACAGAGTTATATAGCAACAGTAACATTCTTCATATATGCCCATCAATAACTACATAAATAGGATTTCATGTATCATTGACAAATGATAATAATGTCAATTTTATTTATGACATTCAAATAGGTCTTTGCCTCATTACTGTATTTCTTATACTCGTATTTTCTTTGTATATCAAAACAAATGCACAAAGGTCAGTATTTGTGACTTAATTAAGTTTAGTCTTGACTTTTCAGTAATAATTACCAATTCATCGTACTGCTAAAGGTTATTGGTATGAAAAACAAGGTAAGTACAATTAGGCTGTCTCTTTGGAAAGGTTATCACATCAGAATATATTCCACAAGTATAGAAAATTACAAAAAATGATTATCAAACCTTGCCACCTCAGGTGGTACAAGTGAGCGATTTTTTGGTCTAGTCCTATGGACTATATTCATTTCTGACTAGCTTTTCTTTCAGTTCATTTCCGTTGCTTTTTATCGCAACTGTCACCTTTATTCTACGGCTATTCAGTAAGCAGCATCGATTTGAATTAAAAGAAAGATATTGCATCCTTTATCTTTGAGAGCCTATCTTACCGTGACCACGCCTTACTTGTTGTGCTCTTAAAACTAACTAGTCATCGTCGTCCAAATGAACCATATAGTTATATTCTTTCCTTTTCCCGATCTGTAAACCACCTACTTGTTTGTTTATTCGACACTAGTAATATCATATATACTAGAATTATGTTCGAATTTCTCAGAATAAACATTGAAATCCATATTACGATAAGTGACGTGTGCAAACACGTCACACTTTAAAAATAAATTACGTTGAAATGGGCGTGGATAAAATGAAATTACAAAACAAAGACAGCAAAAAGGGAGTTGAAACGAAGAGAGAAGCAGGTCAGAGGTACGCAAGAGGGTATGTGATGAAGCATAAAGATATTCAATAAAGAAGAACAGCTGAACTCGGCCGTTGAGAAAAGAAGAAAATCATGTAGATAAAATGAGGTGGAATTGAATTCGCTTTTTTGTGTCTGTGAGCAGAAGTATCGGGTAGGGGATAGTCGTTTCAGGCAACTCCCATGCTTTTGTCAAGATACTACTTAGCCTTAGATTTCCACCCGTATGTACACCAATAGCGAAGCAACGGGTACTTTGCTACTTATCCAATCTCGACTTCTCTTTCTTCCATCTAATTATGATGCTCTTCAATGTTTTGGGACCTACTTAATGGTCACAGTGTAAGCTTAGCTCAGTTAATTATGTTTCTCTTTAGATCGCTGTTGTTGGATAATGTCGTACGTATCCAACCAAGTTCATTTTTCGTTTGGCGACGAGGTAGAGGAATTGCTGGCATGCTTGATCGTCGAGTGGGTTGCATCCTGTAAGACAATACAAGCAGGGAATGTTCGGCACGAGAAGAAGAAGAAGAAGAAGAAGAAGAAGAAGAAGAAGAAGAAGAAGAAGAAGAAAAAGAAGAAGAAGAAGAAGAAGAAGAAGAAGAAGAAGAAGAAGAAGAAGAGAGGAAAATGTTACCCACATAAAATCACTAATTCATTATGCATACGTAGAGATCGTTGGACAGCAGAGATGTTAAGCCAGTAAGAATTATGTAGAGCTCATAAATAAACAAACAGTTATAGTCGAAAGATGACGGCAACAATAAAGACACGGACTGGAAAATTAGCAGCGACCACCAGAACAAAAAAAAAAGCTGCATAATTATGCAAGCAAAAAATGTAGGGATCAAAAATAGTTCTCAAGTTACAGTGAATTAGCGTTACAGAAATATGCATAAACAGACAAAAAATATAATGATAGTAATAATAGTGATCATAATGATAATGATATGCTGTCACTCAACCTCCAGCAGCAACCACCAGGCAACTAGTGTGAAATTGCTAATAATAATAATAATAATAATAATGATAAATGAAAACCAGGGTGATACACTGGGAACTAAGCAAACAAATGGGATTCAACCATGTGGAAAAGTGGTATCAGTACAAACCAGTGGCAGTCTTGGAGAATGACAACCACAAACTACTGTGGGACTTTGACATCCAAACTGACCACCCCATCCAGGCAAGAAGACCGGACTTAGTAATTGTAGACAAAAAAAAGGAAGACCTGCCAAATCGTAGACGTGGCTGTACCTGCAGACCTTAAAGTAAAAAAGAAGGAGAGTGAAAAACGGGAAAAATACCGAACCTAGCAAGAGAATTGAGGAAGATGTGGAACATGAAAGCCAGGGTAGTACTGATCATCGTGGGCGCACTAGGAACTGTCCCCAAAACACTGAGGGTGAGACTGGAGGAGATCGGGATTAGAGGAAGGATAGAGACCGTACAGACCACAGCACTACTGGGAACTGCACGGATACTGAGGAAGGTGCTAGAGATATAAGTACTGCAACGAACTGTAGCTCTGGCACGATATGAGAGGGAAAGAAAGAAAGAGAGAGGAGACGGTAGCTGAAGACCTGAGGAGACTTATTGTCACTCAGCCTTCAGCGATAACCACTGGACAACCGATGTGAAACTGTTAATCGCAGAATTACTGCGACCTACAAGTACTAGGAGAGGAGGGCTGGAGACTTGAGGAGACTTGCTGTCTCTCAAACTCCAGCGGTTACCACCAGGCAACTGGCGCGAGGTTCCAAATAATAATAATAATAATGATGATGATGATGATGATGATGATGATATGCTGTCACTCAACTTCCAGTGGTAACCACCAGGCGACTAATATGAAATTGCTGCTGCTGCTGCCGCTAATAATAATAATAATAATAATAATAATAATAATAATAATAATAATAATGATAATGATAATAATAAGGACAGTACTAGTAATATATAATGTACGACGTCCAGCTGTTAACCATGGTCTAAGCAGCAAAAAGAGAGAGTTAAAAAAATGGTGTTGTCGGTACAAACCACAGCGCTGCTGTGATTGGTTTAGGAAGATATGAGGGGAAGGCTGGACACCTGGGGAGACTCACTGTCACTCCACTTTCAACGATAGCCACCGGGCAACTGGTGGGAAATCGTAATCCACAGCACTGCGATGGGCTGTGGGAGTGTGGAGAGGACTGCTTGAGACTTGAGGAGATTTCCTACAATATGTTGAATACGAACTAGTTCACCGAAATCATTATTCAAGCCATCACTACGATTCCAGTTGTTGTTTGACATCGAGGGACTAAGCAAACTACGTCATGAAATTTTGATTACATCATTCTTTTAAGTGAATGATTCCTGTTTTTTTTTTCTGCTGAGTCGATCTTGTTATGGAAAGAAAATAAAGTCAGCTCTATCTGGAGGTGGACAATCATACTGATATTAATGAAAAACATGATGAGGCTTTGAGATCCAAACTGACCGCCACATTCAAGTAAAAAGACGGGATTTGGTTGTGGAACCGTCAATGACTATTTCCGGACGATTGTATTCTGAGACAGCTGCCTTCAATTGGTCTAATCGGGTGTCAGTCTCGTTCAAATCAATCGTCTGGTTCTCTGAATGGGCCGATATTAAGCAGAGGACTCCTTTCCAATCCAAACAAAAACACAGCTACATTTTTTATGGATAAAGACCGTTCTTGGGTACGGTTAGTGTTGGGTCATTTCGCTTGTCCCACGACCAGACACGTTCCACTTTGTTGGAAACTATTCATGTTCCATCACCTGACCCAGTTTGAAACGAACAAAACAGAACTTTCAAATACGGTCCAGTAGGTTTTTTGCTCAACCTATATAGAAGTTACGAATCAAAGTGACTAAGATAACCAAGTGTATGCAAATGATTTTCAACGCTATGTTTGGATATTGTAAGTAAGTTAGTTACCCCCACCCCTAAATATAACCTTGATTATTAAGTAATGTCTTCACATTGCAATCAGCCTCACCTGGTCTACTCCACCGTAGAGCATCATTCGACCGGAAATCTCAGCTTTTAACGATCGTTGATTGCAATTCCTCCTTATACAATGAAAGTCTTTCTTCGGTGTTTAAGTCGAATCTTCATCTTAAAATAACCAAGAAAAACAAAACAAAACAAAACAGATTCTGTTAAAAAACTGCGACGTTGTATACACAACTTTTGACCGCGTTGGCCTACATTTGTGTCCCTAATAGAACTAATTGTTTCCAATTGATTTTTCAAGCTAATCCCCATAAAAGATGTTTGAAACAAAAATAAAATGATCGCATCAAATATGAAACAAAAATATCATCCCAATAGTTATACAAAATATGTAGTGTATATAAACACCGTGTAGTCTACTTATTTGCTTTTCTCTCTCCCTCCCCTCTCTCTCTCCCTTATACTTTCTTATTTTTTATCTTGAGTATGGATCTTAAAAGGGGTAATAAGGCGTAGTGTGACGTAAAAAAACTATTCCTCTTTCTTTGTCCACTCCATATATCGTTTCTTTCCGTCTTTACCAACGCCATGGACTGATTAAAAAAAGTTGTCTATCTCTCTTTAATCTTTTTCTCTTTGTGTCACTTAATTCCTTACAAACGCTATTAACCGATTAGAAAATTGGTCTTAATATGTTTTCCTCGTTCAGAGAACTGTATGCCTAAAATGTCATCTACTTTCTTTAAATCAATGTTAGAATCAATTGACATGAATAAGAGACATCTTGATGAAACCTTCAGAAAAATTCACGTTGATATGACAGTTGTCTCATTAAAATAAAAAGTGATTTTTTCGAATGAAGCTAAGTAAAACTAAAAGCCCCAAATGTTGTATAAACACAAAGATGGATCAACTTATTCGGCCGACACAATTTTTGAATCCCGAAATAAGTTGATTAAAACAATAAGATGAAGAGAAAAGATAAAACTTAAGTCGGTTCCTATCACAAGTCAATTCTTACAACTAGTTTCAGTAAAACTAACTATATAAAGATTTTGGGGAGAGAAATTGCAATAACTGGAATTGTGCCCTTTCTAGCCATAGGTTTCCATGGCTTAATCAGTCAAGGTATCCTCCATTAAAATAGTTCCCGGCAATTGGGATGCGAGCTCAACACTTTATTCCGACTTTGAGTACGGTATTCGTGGACTGTATTCGTTCCAGAAAGTAGACAATAAAATGAAAAAAAAAACGTTGTTGAAAATTAATAATATTATTATACTAATCGTATGTCTATATTTCTGTCTGTTGCACCAAAGGGGATACGTTTCCTATTTTTACGCAGTAGTTACTTTCATTCGAGGCACGCATGTGTATGTGCACGAGTTGGAGTTTCCTTATTAGAGCCCGGTGCTTTTATTTTCAGCGCCAGTCAGTCTAGTCTTAGATTTAACGATCCGATAGGTCAGAGTACTCAATTTGACAAATGCTTTTTCGCCTGGGAGTGCATATATGGTTGTAGTCAATCAGCGCTTAGCTATTTCGGCTAATGAGTTTCTGAAATCTTTTCCGTCAGCTACAAAAAAAAGTTCGATGGAAGAAACAACAGGCTTTTTTACTGATTACAAAGAGCACGTTAAACCGACTGTAACTAAGTGAAGAACATAAGACGAAGGACTGGCTACAGGACTTACAGTGGCAGTAGTCAGTGTGATGGAACTAAAGGACGATAATATTCGTCTACGGCACACAAGGTTGCATTTCAACAATTATGGAGTTATATAGGTTTGCTGGGTATATCTCGCCCCTGAGTTACTGTGCACAATTTACGGAAAAATACAAAAGTTGATTTTTAGCAATCCTTTTGAAGTCTTTCTGAGATCACAAGACAGCACAGTATATCAGGAAGAAAACGGGTGTTCGTGACATCATATAAACTATTTAAAAAAACTTAAATAGCAATGGGCAGGCCATGTTGCAAGAATGAAAGGCAACCGATGGACATCACGTCTCACGATATAGATCCCCAGAGATCCCATTAGAAACTGAGGCCAACAGAACAGATGAACTCGACAGATTCTGGAAATACTGGCTCTGCGACGCCCTGAATAGAGGATTGTGGCGAATCCTGGGGAAGGTCTATGTCCAACGACAGACGTTAAAAGACTGATGATGATGATGAATGAATGATGATGAAGTCTTTGTAAGTCTAAGGAAAATACCCAGGATTCATTTGAGAGCTCAAGAGAGATAGGTGAAGCTATTCTTTATACATAACACGCCAATTTGATTACATTTTATTTACCATTGCATGTGCATGCAAGCATCTAATTTCGACAACAGGAAGAACGGCACTTGCAGAACAGTTATGCAAGCTCTACAGGTATTTCTGGCTTCTCATCTCTCATTTTCTCTCCTTCAGACTTTCGTTCCAAACCAAAACCTTCCGAGTTTTTATTGCTCCTTGTTTTCGTCTAAACGTCAACGATGTGTCCGGTGTTCTACATGCGAAGGTGCATCTGTTGATGCCATAACGTTCGTACACGGCTATGCTTAAGAGAGCTATTTCATTATGTCGTTATTTATGAGAGAATAACGATTGTACTCAATAATATTTGATTTCCGTGTCGATTTCTCAATTGAATTAGCTTTTCACATTCTCTTTATATTCTAAGCTTTTAGGTAATTGCAATCGTAAAATCACTAGGATATCTTCGTCATTGTTTAGGACAAGGGTAAACTACTACTAATAATAATGATAACAACAACAATCTTCGTATGTTACAGGTCATTTGCATCGATTTAGCCACATTGTAATTAGATATTTTTGGATTAGACCGACATTTCCTACTCTTCCAACTCCCCCTTCTTTTTTTCTTTTTTTTTCTGTTTTCTTTTTCCTTTCGGGATAATGAATGTTTTCCTCGCATTCCATCACGTTCCTCCTGCTAAGTTGTTTTGCTTCCGGTAATTTTAATCTGATCAAATCCCAGTGGCGCTACCAATTTCCGTGCGTTAATTTACGTAATTTAGAACGAGCAGATCATCACGTGACTGGCAGAAACTAGTCCGTGATCCTATTGGCTACTAGATTTGAAATTCAAGTGAACGATCATTTATTCAACTTTCTTTTTGTTTTCTTTAATTTTTTCTAGGTGTACGGGCATCCTTAATAACGATGACTGTCACTGATTGACTGTCCGATAAACTGACATAGCGAAACACTCCCAACACCTCTCGCTTCATCTCCTACTTCTTTATGTATCTCTCAGAGAATAAGGGAGGAAATTCAGGTCACCTTGCGCATCTATGGTCTGACTTTTAGGCTTATAAGTAGTACTTTTAGCAGTTGTTGATTTATGATGAGTATTTCTCGCATCTTGGTTTTTAGTTACAACAACTCAGACCGTCAGTTTATGGTAGTGAGTAAATAGAGCGGATACGGAATAAAGGAAAAGCTCACCGAAAAGAAAAATTTTGAGGATTAGATTCAATCTCCTGTGAAAAATGCTCGTAGCTGAGCGGCACAGCAGCTGGTATGGATGAACTACGACGAAGTCAACAGTTCTAAGACAGGGATAAAGTTGCATGTTAAGACCAGATTTAAATTGGTTAACGGCATTTGTAAAGAATTAATCGACCCCAAAAGAGATTGGTTAAAGACAGATAGACCGTATTTCTGACAAAGAAACACAGCTCTTATTTTGATAGGAGGAGGATATTAAGTGGGATACAGCGCATTTAAAGATAGGAAGATACAATATAAAGAGTGGGCAAAAAAAAAAAAAAAATTTAAAAAAATCCCCTTTTACATCACTCTACATCATATAATTCCTTTTTGAAAGAAAAAAATCAGTTCTCGAGATAAAATTATAAGTTTCTCGTTTTACGATGAATTATCTTGCATTTCGGACGATTCTATTTTCGATGCAATTATTCATTCACATTCTCATTATTTTTTATGCCATTGCTTATTCTAAAGTTGATTAACTTGAAAAGAAATTGTTTTATTACAGAAAAAAATGTTGACAAATGTCGAAGGCTGTCGAAAATTGTATAAACAAAATTGCAGTTTTCAAATAGAGTCTCTTCTTTTTCTTCTTATTTCAGTGTTAAATGCTTTGATCGTGACTAATTAAATCAATACAACAATCGTTCAGTGTTTGAACTCTGAAGGGAAGAACAGTGAGCGAATAATCTGGTAACAAAACACAAATAATGTGGCTTCGATATTGATAATGCTTTCATTGCAATCATTGCCAATTGTAAGAAGTGACATTATAACAATGATTACAGTCAATGTCAATATCTCTATATTAATCAATCCACATCTCGGAATTTTTGAGATGAGTTATTATCATTATTTCTATTGATATTCGGACCATCCTCATCTTTGTTGTTTTTCATACAACGTTTCGGCTGTTGCACTCTACGGCCTTCGTCAGGTATCATCTGGTAGATTTTGGGAAGTAACAAACCGAACCCTTTATTAGAGTGCAACGGCCGAAACGTTGTAAAAAAAACAACAAAGGTGAGGATGGTCCGAATATCAATAGAAATAATCAATCCACATTCAGCAAAAGAAAATCAGCAACTCAACACCAAAGTGGAGTTATCATTACCAAAATGATATCAAGGAAATGAAAACATAAATCATCAAAATCCATTTAAATGTCGCCAAAATTGTAAGTAATGGTAGCAATTCACTATAATGTAAGACACCGTTTTTTTTTTACTTCGTTATTCTTTAAAGGGGTTGCTGGTTTAGGAGGAGTACCGGATTAAAAAGAGTTACAGGATTAAAAAAGTAATTGGATTAAAGGAGTTACCGGATTAACTATGCTTAAGACCTAAAGAAATACGAATCTAAAGATAATGACGACAGAACTACGATTGATAGGCGTAAATCAGACCAGTGTAAAACTAGGACGAAAACTTGAAGAGGGAATTTAGGTAATGAAAGCTAGAAAAAAAAATAGGGGAAAATTACGTAAAGAAAGCTATAGCAGAGGAAAAAACAAATTGTTTTCGGTTGGCATAAATTAAACCGGCATGAAAACAACGAAATTTTAATGAAAGCTAAGCCAAGGGAGAAAACAAGTAAGTAAAGTTATGGGAAAGATTGAAAAAATTGATTTTCGGGTATATGGTGAACCGCTAATCTGATTCACAATAAGTTTTAAAAGAGATTGGATAAGAACAATCAGTTATTTGGAAAAAAAAAGTTTTTACATACATACATACGTACATACATACATACATACATACATACATACATGAATATCTATCTATTCACCAGTTCTCGTGAGATCGCCAATGTGGGTGACGTAGAACTTGTCATTACCCAGATGTGGTGACCGTCTGGAAATACCAGGTGCTGTACATAGCAGCAAGATGGTTCTTTGACCGTCCCAGGCTATGCGCTATCGGAGATTAATAGGGCATCATGCCAAGCAAGAACCGGACGATGCACCTGGCCCTTCCTCACGCACACCCTGCTCCATCGAGGACATACAACAGTAAATTATCCTTGGAGCCGCCCTACTTGTATCGACGGGCGATGATCCAATCCATCTGTCTAACTACTCATCTATCAAAAACATGTTCGCTGGGAATCAATATTCGATTAAAAAGAAAAAGCGTTTGATTTTTATAATTATTTCCTATTTTGTATAACTAGAATGGGATAAACGAACTTCGGAATGGGTAAATATTCTCTCAAACTAAAGTGAAAAAATACCTATACGATGTACATGAGAGACGGATCGGTAGAATAGTTGATTGATTATCCAGCCTGGGTCTGCTTTCCTGAGATAAAAGATACACCAGTTTTTGAACGCAGCATCGCGTTCAACTCTCTATTCGACTGATGGTCTCCGATCCAGGACAACGCATGCGTTAATCAGAGACTGATTTTCTAGCATGATTCATTCGGCAACCCTATCTCATCTATCTTTGGGTCTAGACTTTGCAGTGACCAAGACAACAGAGAGATATTATCGTTGCAGATAAGGCAAAGGGAGAAAAAGTGTGAGGCGAGTCGCAAGTCAGGTCGGTAAAAGGCGGGAAAATAATGCTAGAAAAATAGTGAACAGTGTAGAAGACAAATAAATTAGGGAGTAAAGAAAATAAATGGTTTTGAATCATGAGGCTTGGCATAATTTGCTTCGGGCAATAGTGGCTAGATAAGGATGAAAATAGACCATCCAATTAGAAAGTTAGAATTAGAGATAGTATAAATTCACTTGGTTAAAAAAGCCGTCGGAGAATTTTCAGAACATTGAATATAAATATTGTTATTTTCTTGGTTCTCTGTCCGTAACAATGGACTTGAAGATAACAATTTTGCAGTTAAAAATACCTTCTCAGCTTCATTCAAAACTATGGAACTTTACCAGTGAAAGAAATTTAGTATCTGTTTTCTAAAATATCATCTCATAGATATTAAGATATAAACAGGAATTTTTTTTTACCTGGTTTGAACTGTAAATCTTAAGGAAAAATGGATCAAGCGCACGTTATGTAGTAATGACCGGCAAGCTGATTTTGCTGGTCGTCTGTGGATCGAATCACCGTTGGATCTCTTTATTGGTGGTATGATACAACACGATACAAATTCAAAAATCATCTGAAAGAATGGATCAGGACGCACGTTGTACGGCAATAATCAGCAAACTGATCCGTTTTGCCGTTGTTTGTGGGTTCAATCTTCGTTGGATCTCTCGCACTTGATGATCTGATTCCAAACTATGCTAAGTTAAAAAAAATATATATGAAAAACATGGATCAAGATGCACGTTGTATTGCATTGAACGACAGACTGACGTTGATGGCCGTTGATAGTGAGTTCGATCCTCATCGAATCTCTCATTGTTGATTGCCTTACTCATGCTAAATCAATATGTACTTATATAATGAACAGTTTTATCCTTTTTGCTTCTTTTTCTGAAACAATAGACTCTTCAATTTAAAGCTAACAACTTTGCTGATAAAAATATTTCTTAGCCAACACTTCAAGCAATGAACTTTTCTGAATTAATTTGGTATTTTTCCTTTGACAATTATAGCATTGCAATTCAATGTTTCCCCAGGGATTAAACTAAGATGACTATAGACCTAAGTATTCTGTAATGATATTCTACTAAAACCTCCATTGTTCCAAGCATGGACTACAAAACAATGAACAAGATACGCAAGAGGCAAGCAATCAAATCGAGGGTTTCCTAGAAGTAACCCCCTGAGAGGTGAAATAAGCCGTCAAAGAAAGGAAAGGCCAGAAAATATCATCATTGATCTACCAAACAAAAAGTGATTAAGATCAACACTAGGAAATTGACTATTCTATCCAACTTATGCTTAAAACACAGTAAAGTTCCAGAAGGTTGGATCAATATGCTTCTATATGAAAAAGGAAACCCAAAAGACCTCAACAACTACAAACCTACAAGTCTACTCAACTGCACATACAAAATTTCCGCAAAAATCATCACCAACTGAGTCACGAAAACACTAGATGAAAATCAACCATGGGAACAATCTGGCTCTAGAAGAAGCTACTCGACCGTGGACCACCTGCATTCGATAAATAAGTGGAAATAAAAAGTAGCAGAATACAAGCTGCAACTCGCTGTTGCATTTATCGACTTCAAGAAATCCCTATGGTCCTGAGGGCCATAACTTTACAAGGTATAGAACCCTTATACGTCAGAGTGCTACAACACTTACAGTCACAGTAGCTCCTTTATGAGGCTACATAAAGACTTGGAGCCCTTCCAGCTTCAAAAAAAGGGTAAGGCAAGGTGATATCAGTTTGACCAAACTCTGTACAGCCTACCTCGAGATGATCTTCAGAAGACTAGACTGGGAGAATAAAGGAATGAAAATATACAACGAATATTTGACCAACTGCAGATTTTCGGATGACATTGCCCTTTTCGCAGAGAACCTACACAACCTTCAAATGATGATAGATGAACTGAATGAAAAAAGCAAGAAAGTCGGCTTACGCATTACCCTCAGCAAGACAAAGATCATGTTTAACAATTACGTCGGAAATAAGAACAAAATGATCAAAATCGAAGACGCAGAACTGGAGAAAGTCGAACATTACATCTACCTTGGACAAAAAATCTCCACGTGACCCTCAAAAGAAGAAATCAAGCGAAGAATCACCCGACGATAGCCAGTCTTTGGCAAAGCAAGTTCAAGCTACAAAAACAAGAAGATCCCATTAATCCTAAAAAGAAAGGTATACAGCCAATGCATTCTAACGATAGTCACTTATGAAGTTGAAACATGGAACTTAACCAAGAGACAGACCTGCGAACAGAGAACCATGCAACGTGCACATGGAAAAATTGTGCTCAACCTCACATAGAGAGATCACAACACAGCACAATATATCGAGGAGAAGATAGGAGTCCGAGACATCATAGAATCCATTAAGAATCTTAGATGGCAGTGGGCTGGTCATGTTGCTAGAATGATAAACAACCGATGGACATCACAATTCACATTGTGGTTCCTCAGAGATTGCATGCACAACGGAGGCCGGCAGAGTACTAGATGAAGAGACGAATATAATTAATTCAGATAGTACTAGCTCCGTGACACCCACGATACAAAAGTGTGGCAAATCCTGGGGAAGGTGCATGTCCAACGACGGATGTTAAGAGACTGATGATGATGATGATGATGATTCTCTAATAATAACAGATTTCAAATATTTTGCACTCATCCTCACTAGGATCATAAAACAGCTATGTATAATCGATCCAACCAAAGTGAAGCTTATTCATGTTAGGTCAGCCGTTAGTTAGTCACACAACAAATCACAAACAAGTAAAGCACATTAATAAAGTATATTACGAATTCGCCTTATGATAACAAGCACGCAAAGAAACATCTATCAACGGCGAGCCTTGTTAGTCACTCAGTAGAAACCGTCTCGTGACTAACGTCTTTTGCCAGTACATCTTGTGGGGGGTGATCAATTGAAATATTACAAGAGGGGGGCGATAAGTTCTTTCCCTCATATTTTGTTGGGCAGTGATCACTAAAAAAAGTCTGAATTAAAATAACACAATAAAAAACCCCTAAACAAACAAGCAAAAAAAGGGGTCAATTTAGCATGAATTTACATTGTAAATACCACCCGAACACTAATAACTGATTAAGAGGAAGGAGAGAGTTAAAATATCAACACCCTAAATCCGTCTTTTCTAGTCATAATGAAGAGTAAATATTGAACATTTCAGTCTTCTAGCCTCATTGGTACAGTCTCTACGCTTGATACATATATATACACATAGCTAGCCAGACTGACAGACTAGCTTAAAAACTGACAAAACTTATGTTGACAGTTTTTTGTTGACGATTTTTAGTTAGCCCAATGATACATTGTAAGAAGGGACATTAATTAATAATTTGATCTTGAGTATCTTGTTTTGAACCCGACGCTCCCTCTACTTACAGCTTGTCCTAACTAATAAGAGACCTTCAACAAGAACTATCAACACCAACATAGGTTTCTTCAGTTTCAAGATAGGCTGGCTGGCTGACTATCTATCTATTAATGCATGTAAGTGTTGAGCGTACGGAACACATCAACGGAGCTAGAGTTTATTTATTTGGATCCTAACGACTACAAATATGACACGAGGTCGGATTAAGGTGGGGGTCCTACACGTTCGAGAAAGCGCAGGCAGAGTGAGCGGCCCGATTCCTTGCACATGATTTCACAAGGAGGTCGGGACAAGCTGGACTATGTCCACAGGACGAATCCTGTTGTTCAAGGCTCCCTAACTCTCGACGTGTGTTTACACGGAGTCATTAGGACAAGCTTGACGTGGTTCACAGGACGGATCCTACTGATGCTCTCAGGACGAGCCTGAGCATGCTGCTCAGTGATTTCGGGATGAGGCACAATCCCAGACATTGATCAACTTCTCAGCCCGAGGGTGTCAAAGAACAAATACTACACTTTGATCTTAGCCAAGAGGCCGATCTATTTATTCGTATCCCCACGACTACGAATTTGACACAAGTTTGACATTAAGGTGGGGTCCTACACATTCGAAAACGTGCAGGCAGAGTGAGCTTCCCGACTCCTTGTGCATGATTTGAAAGAAATCGGGTCAAGCTGGACTTTGTTTTCAAGGCTCCCTAACTTCTCGGCGTGCTATTGAACAAAGTCATTAGGGCATGCTTGACATTGGTTGCAGGACGAATCCTGCTTTTGCTTTCAGGACAAGCCTGAACATACTGGTCATTGGTTCCGGGATGGGGACAATCCCAGACAGTGATCGACTTCTCAGCCCGAAGGCTGACAAAGGGCCGATCGTTTTCTCCGCCTGAGGAGGTCAAAGAACAGATACTACACTTTGATCTTAGCCAAGAGGCTGAGAGCTGAAAATTTGAACATATGTTCTTACGTTTAGAAAAATACATGAATAAAAAACATTTTTTATCGTTTATATCTAGATAAACAGTTTTGTTTTTTTTCACCAGTCCCCCTTCCTTGCATCAATAGGTTTTCAGTTGGTGTTCAAGTTTATACAGGAGTTTGTGTTAATTCAGTTCCTTATTTTTTGAAAACAAATTTGCGATCACTCCCCAGTAGAAGGTGGAAGAAATAACTTATTCATTCATCATCCCTTTTCTATTTTAAATCGATCATCTCCAACAAGACATGTTGCGAAAAGAAGTTGATCGATCTCTACTGTGTGGCCTGTCTGATTTTTGACGATAATAAAGCGTTAAAATGTCACGCGTTTATTGTGATATCAAGAACATCAGACGATCTCATCTCAGTTGCTCTCGTTTCGCGTGGAAGATGATGTTATCTTCATTCCACGATCGATCCATAGAGACTCCAGCATTTTCGCTCAGCAATTGTGGGTTCATACAGGGTTGGGTAACAGGCTAGAGGCTCAAAATGGACTACCTTACCAGGATAAAGGACTTTAACTATCCAACTATTTACCCATCGTTGGGGGAAGAAATGTGCATTAGCCGGAGTTTGAACTCGCTTCGCCTATTTTATATTCGATGCCGTGAATCGTTGAGCCGCCCGCACCTCGCATCAAATCAAGATTTACTAAATTTTTTCCTGTCAGCTAAACAATAAAGAAGCTTTTCATCACAACTACCCTGGCTGTCAATATACCATCAGTAAACAGCGCCGATCGGAAAGTAGTAGAGGCCAGTACACTCCAAACATTCAAGAGCAGACTTGATCAGCTTTGGGCCAATAGAAAATTTCAACCATACCATCGTGTTACCAACATCACCTGTGTTCATAAAGTATCTTAAAAGTAATAGGCATAAGCTTAGTCAGAAGATCAGACCGAAGGCCTTAGGTCTAATCTAATCTGCAGTTGCTCTCAACGAGACCCAAACTAGCATCTGTTTCACTTTGGTAAGTCTGTCTTCTACAACCACTTGAGCTATGAGATCTAATAGTTTACTGAAGATCAAAGTAAATTATATAGACTTATTCTTTATTTCCCCCTGATCGCTCGTTGCCACCATTTCTTATGTTATCGTTTTGTTTAAATACTCTAGTATCTCTGCTACCCTATTTAGCCTTTGGCCATACAAAATTAAGGTTAGTGAATATTGAAAATTTCGTTCAAATTCAGTTAGAAAAGGCATAGTTATCTGAAAATCAAGTGTTTAGATCTTGTCTTTAGAAAAAAGAAATGAAAAATAATTACGACCAAATGAATATTCAAATTTTCCTTAGAATAATCCTAACTATTTCTGGAATTTAAATCTTTCAAGAAAAATAAAGAAGACTATTAAAAGAAAACTTAAGCTCTGGGTATACTTAAAAAAAGAAAGAAAAATAATTATAGCATAATAGATATAATTGTAAAAGTTTGTCCGAACAAATGATTGAAGGAAAGTTTCACGAAAATCATTTTTGTCGCTTATGTTTGTACACAATTATAGATGCATTTATTTTTTGTGGGGAGAAACAATCCCATCAAAAAAGATTTATGTTGAATATTTGTGTGTATGCTAATCCGGGATTGTTTTAAAATGGAATTGTTTTCTCTTTCATTTTTATATTTCTTGTCATAAGAATTAAGCCTCAATCGAAATATTTTCATACTCGCACGTATACGTACTCATAGCATTACACCGATGGACGAATAAATGATTATAGTTGGTATTCGACTGAATAATTAATGCATATATGCATAGATACACTTATATACACAAGCTTTGCCCTCCCTACATCTATCTATCTATCTATCTATCTATCTATCTATCTATCTATCTATCTATCTATCTATCTATCTCGGTCGCTTCACATCTATCTATCTATTTATTTATCCCGGTCAGTTAACATCTATCTATCTATCTATCTATCTATCTATCTATCTATCTATCTATCTATATTCGTACACTAATTGGATATGTGTCTGTTGGTTGTCTATGTCTGTTCAAATATATCTATCTATTTATCTATCTACTTATCAATCTATCACGGTCTGTTGACATATATCAATTCATCTATCTATCTATCTATCTATCTATCTATGTTTATGTGTGCATTCGTATGTATATTGTAGTGGTAGAAATAATTGTAGTAATAGTAGTATTAGTAATCCGAATCACTAACCTGCGCACCTAATCACTCAACTCAAATCACTGACGGTATCGAGATTGATAATTTTTTTAGGGAGGGGGAGGATGTTATGGTGACACTGATATAACTTTAACTTTAACTTTGAACTTCAACTTTCACCACTAGGCTTTGTCGGCAGTTTCTTCCAGATCACCAATTATATCTCTGTGGGAGGCCGGGGAATAAATCGGCTGAAAATCTGTTGCAAAAAAAACCCTAAAAAATAGAACAAATGATATGAGTTGTTCAAATAGCTCTTGGAATGATAATCACTTATATCTAAACCATAGAAATTTATTTTCTAAGCCTCACAAATACTATCTAGAGGTAAATATGATACGGTGATATTTATCTATAAGTAAATATGATTTTACCCTCAAGTGTGTTCTTCTGAGTTATTGAGATAATTTATCTGTTACAAGTGAGGTATACGTAGAAATGGATTCCGTTTAGTCTACTCTGGAGTGAAGGTACAACAAAGAGAAATCTGGCAGAGAACACACTTACTCGTAAGGGTATTTGAGACTAACTTGTCTCACAACAGACACTCACGCTGTGGAATTTATGTACAGTAGCGAGCAAAATATAAAGGATGGCTACAATGATAGTGATAATTATCGTTACAGATAGAAATAAACTAGACTGTTATCCTTTTTACAGCTTATTGTAAGACTATACAGCTAAGTCTTTGTAAAAGTTATGGCTTGATTGGAGAAAACAAACATACGTAATAACCAATAAGTTATATTTCTGCCACAAATGTGGCAATCAAAGATGAGAGAACAAATTTAAAAGAATAGATGAAAAGGCATGAAGACTTGACACATTCATTACAAATTCAGTATTTAGGGAGGCAACCGATGTTCATAATTGTGTGCTAGCGTCTGTTTCCACAGGAACAATAAATATTTCAGAAGTGATCTTATTCCATTTAGTTTCAATCGTTTCACGGATTTAAACGCTACACGCGCTCACGTACCAACTTCCATACATTTTCTAATGGATTGATGTCCGGTTTCCAGGCGGGCCAGGTCATGAGTGGAAATCTTTCTTGGTTCACGAAGTTCTTTATTTTATTGATTGTATGACAGAGTGCATTGCCCTGTGTGAAAATGGGTGGTTGATTCTCATCTGAACGGAGGTATGGAATGACATGTTATCGGGGACGTTCTTTATGGACCAGCATGAAGTAGGCGGACCAGAGGGCTAACTCCAGCAACAGGGATGACGACCCTAACCATCACACAGCCATCTCCAAACTCCAGCCTTACCTTAACATATCGAGGGGCCAGCTTTTCGCCTACCCTGTGCCTTACAGTCTTTTTACCATCAGATTCTTGTTGGTTAGACTTGGATTCATTACTACAGTTAATCGGGGCCACTATTCACGAGTCTTCAGAACACGTTCTTTAGCATACCGTAGATGCACATTCTGATTCTTATAACAGAGATGCTCGACTGCAGAGGTCCAATATTTCAGTCCATCTTTGACGTGAAACAGGGTGCACGGACACTTGAAAACTTGAAATCTCAAATCCCAGCCACAGTCCCGAATCTGTCTCCCATGAATATTACCATCACGCGATCTCTCCTTTACGTAGTCTCGCTTGGTCGTCCATTGTTCTTTATGGATACCAGCGTATTAAACCTCCTATTTCGAGGGATTATTCTGAAAACAATACTTTCAGTTAGTCCAATAACATTTGCAAAAGCTGAAACTGACATTCCTCACTTGCAGAGACCAACGATCCTCCTTTTTTTTTCTCTGAGAGCATGGTTTGTTTCCTAACAGGGGCGACCGTGTTGCCAGTGATATTGGTTCCAATAATATGTGGACCTGAAAAAAAAGTAATTTATGATAGTTATCAAAAACTTTTGACTCTGATTCCTATTAGTAATTGGGAAAACGGATACAGTTACTTAACCTATGATCACCCTGATGGAAAAGTATGATTTCATGGTTATTTTTAGGCTTATCTTTCTCCCAATCGGGCTATGATTTCTACACAATATCTCAAGGTAGTAGAGTAATAAGGCGTTAAAAATATTTTTCTACTTAGTTTATTTCAGCAATAACAAACCAATTAATGTCTTTCACTATAGTCGTTACTTATATTTTGCTCGCCACTGTATAGTCACGAACAGGATCATATGTGTGTGCGTGAGTGTGTGCGCGCGCGCGTGTGTGTGCACGAGTGTATGTAGGTGTGTGTGTGTTTTAATCTGTTTTAAGGGTAAGTGGGTCTATTGGTATTTAATTTGGGAAAACGAATTAGTGCGAGAGAGCCTACCCAAAGAGATGTCCACTCCTTGCATAGAGGATTAGAGATTTTGTGTCTCAAATTGACTTGAACGTCGCGAAACGTTTAGTTTACAGAAGTCCGTATCTATCTAAATGTCGTCTTCCTCTCTTCCTTTTTATTACACCGACCCCCCAACCCCACCCCCACCCCTATAATACCACTTTATATCAATTGTCTTTATTTTGATTGTACCAATCTATGTAACCTTAAAATCAAATCAAATGTGTCTGGAACTTTCCACACCTATCTTTTTGTCATACATATAGCTCTCAGTTTGCCTCTATGTATGTATGTATGTATGTATGTATGTATGTATGTATGTATGTATCTATCTATCTATCTATCTATCTATCTATCTATCTATCTATCAATCAATCTGCGTCTGCCTTAGTGTATTTCTATCCATCTATGTATGTATGTTCATATGTATGTATGTACATATGTATGTATGTATACATGTATGTACGTGCGTATGTATGTATATATGTATGTATGTATGTATGTATGTATGTATGTATGTATGTATGTATGTTCATATCTATATATCTATGTATCTTGGTCTGTTAATTTCTATCTATCTATCCATCTATCTATCTATCTATCTATCTATCTATCTATCTATCTATCTATCTATCTATCTATCTATCTATCTATCTAATGACCGCTTAACAGGCAAGACAGTAGCTAGGTTAACTTATATTTAACGCAATATTCGTCCAAAGTGTCCAGTATTTCTAATCTCAATCTCTCGAAGTAGACAAGCCGTTCCCACTAAGATAATCGACACTCGCTCTTCTTCAAGACCAGTGATTCTGAACGTAATGAGGAGGGGCACGCCTCACAAGGGAGTAATTTGAATAGGGGGGGATTCAGAATTTGGCTGTTAATAGCGGTGAGCATTCCGTAACTAAAAACTGAGACATCTTAAGGTTTAGATTATTAATTCCTAATTACACATTATTATTTCTTTCTGAATATTTATCATACGATATTGATAATTACCAATAGCACAATTAATTACTAGTTTCAGGAAAGATTCAATCATAACTAACGCTTAACTCGATTACTTTGTGAATTTTAAAAATAATGAGGCTCCTGCATTTTTGTTAGTAAATTCCAAACAATAAAGAAATTACAAAAATTTTAGTAAGTTAAGTAAATTTACTTAAGTTCATACATCAATATGTTCTTCAAAGATATTCATACTCTAAAAATGAGTATCGCCAATAAAGAAAAAGTTTTTGAACATTCAGCGACGTATGATATATGTGTGGTCGCGCATGATACATGCCCAACGAACAATCAAATTAAAAAGTTGAATTTTCGTTATTTTTAAAGCTACAATAGTCATTTTTTTCCATTTTGATGCTGAAACGCCCAGCGTTATGATTTGTAGAGTGTTAAAGTTTCAAAATAACACCCCAGAGCATTGTAGTTCTAAATTAATGGAAATTTCAACTTTTAAAAAATGGTACGTCAGGCACGGTGACTCGTATGATTGAATTTTTTTTTAATAATCTTTTTGGGCCCTTGAGGTGGGGCGTGGACAGTATTGCCAATTTAGCGCTTTTCACGCTAAATTTAGCGCGTTTTTTGTTTTTGGCAGTACGAAAATTCATCATTTAGCAGTATTTTTTGGCCCATTTATAGCGCTACTGATCAGTGATTCTTGACATTTCTTCAGCTGTTGCATGGCCATTTTAGTTTAATCTGGCCATTTCTAGCTACTAAAATTGTCCATGTAGTGGCTAAAATGTTTTTTTCTTTTCAGAAAGTTTTGGTGTTTTTCTGACGCTTTTTCCGCTGTCGATTTGGTGCGATTTTTTTTTAACGTTAGAAACACTTGCATGAAGCAGAACATGTTAGGAACCATTGCCCTGGGTCACGCAATCAGTACATTGAAAAATCTGCGATTCCCATGTGGGAAAACTGTCTTTTTTTTTTCTCTATAGCTTTCCTAATTGACCCAAACCGAACGCATTCCTAAAGACTCTGATACGGAGTTATGCGGTTCCTCGTGGAAGATGTCAATTTCTCTTGATTATCTCTATGTCCTTTGTTTCCTATCGACGACCAAAATGCACCAATCTGCAGAAGAACAAATAGAATCTTCCATGCAGTTTCTATAGCAACCAGACTTGAATTGGGAAATTTCGCGCTCGCGCACACGACTCCACTTCCGTTGCATGTTCGCACATGTAAGTGCACGTGAACACTCACACGTGCAGATACAGACGCATGGGAAAATACACACACACACATGCACATGCAGACACACACACACACAGGGGTACAGACATACACAAACAGACGCAAACACACACACACTCGGGCACAGAGACACACAGAGACACAGACAGGTACACTCAGACTGAAGTGCATACGCACGCACACATACGGACACTCAATTGCAAACATGCGCACACATTCAGAGGCATTTGCTTTTCCTCTCGAAAAGTATCAAAATTTTCATTTTTAGATACATCTATACTCATCTCTAAAATAGGGACTGTTGGTATGTCCGTCCCCAATATGTTCGAAATCGATTTTCAGCACATAGTGCAAAGAATACTTTCAGCCTTGTATCTCAACCGTGCTCTAACTTAGAGAATAAAACTAAATCGGGTAGTTTCCGCCCATTACGTCATGTTTCAGAAAAAAGGGGGTCCAATTTGATGTGAAATTACAATGCAAAACTGGACCCCGTCTTTATGGCCACTTGAGAGTGCATCATTCAGAGAATAAAAACTAAATTCTACGATGATGTCATGAAAATTCGAACAAAACAATCTAATACAAATCTTTTTTTTTTTTAGGAAGGTTATTTTTTTTTTTACCTGACCTCATATTCAATGTGAATCTTCTCAGCCTGACATCACTTAGAAGAGTGAATTAACTAAAATACTTATTGCGTTGAAGTAATGACTGGTGGAACGTGGACGCATCGTTGGATTAATGCCAAGGTTTTCTACCTACCTCTTTTTTTGTCATTTTATTTATTCATCCATTTTTTTTTTAGTTTCAATTTCAGTTTATTTCCGTCTTATTCTCTTTACAATCTATAACTGTTGCTTGACATGCTTGCATGAGTGTGTGTATATGTTTTTATATGCGTGTATATGTATGCGTGTATAAGTGCGTATGTTTATGCATGTGTGAATATGCATGCGCGCGTTTAGGCATATGTAAGTGTGTGTGCATGTGTGAGTATGTGCCATTTAAATTTGTCCAACTTTCTTTGGTTGTATTTCTTGTCAAACTCCAGTTCGAGTCAGCGACTGATCTTGTTTTCCACCCCTCCACCGTAACAAGAACAACAAAAACACTCCTCACCTGATTTAGGGGTGTTATCTCTTCACTGTCTATCGTGTCACGTTGAACCGAACCGATATATGAAATTAACATTCCCACACCTAGATTTCGAATCACGACCAAGTGATCAGTAGGTGGCTCTCTCATTGACTAACCTAAACAGACAAGTTTCATACACCTACAGAAAATTATGTTATAAATCTAATATATATATATATATATATATATATATATATATATATATATATATATATATATATATATATATATATATATATATATATATATATATCATTTATACAATACAAAGGATGCAGCAATCATATTCAGTCGAAATCATAGTGGGAGTGGAGTCTGACCGTGCAGCAGCCAGGATTGCTCAATTCTCGAAATGTTAATAGGTGCAACTTTGAAGTTTCAATTTTTTCTTCTGATTTCAGAAGCAGTAGATAGGACTCGGCTGTCGGCACGTACAATGCAGATAAAAATGTCTTACAACACAATATATACGTACATATATATGTGCAAATACGTAAACATATATACATGCATGTACATATATATAAACACATGTGTGAATATGCATATATACAATTATATGTATATATATATATATATATATATATATATATATATATATATATATATATATATATATATATATATATATTCATATCTACACATATATGTATATGTGTCACACTACACTCTAAAACCATGATCCTGATAAACCCTTTCAAAAGTTCGTGAAGCCGAACTATCCATATATATATATATATATATATATATATATATATATATATATATATATATATATATATATATATATATATATAGTCATTTAGTCAAAGACATTTACTGCTCCAAGAAGATCTAAGGCTGACCTCTTGATAAACAAGGATTCGTGAAGACACATACTCAAACACGCATACATGCGTATACATATGCATACACACATGTACGCCCGGAAATCCTTGTTTCTTAATTGATCAAGCAGTAAGTATTATGCCTTTGAGTAAATGATATTTTTTTATCGAAGTGTATTAAGCATCACCCGGTTGATAGGCTGATCCAGTTCCTTTTTATCAAAATGTTTAAGAGGGCCAGAAGTTTGTTTGTCTTTGCTAGGAAGACAATGTTGCAGTGTTACTTACGAGCCCCCCCCCAAAAAAAAAAACTCCAACTATTGAGTATGTGACAAAAATGTCGGATGACAATAACCATACCGAAAACAAGTGACGCCGTACACGCATTACAGTGACATGGTGATATACACAAAAACTTATGACGAATTCACACCTCCTTGTAAAGCTCAAGTAAGGTCGACTTCTTTTTCTAAAGTTTGCAAATCATATTTACAGGAATTACTAATAAAGGAGTTGAAATAGAACACGTAGTTCTGGAATGATATTGTATGGAGAAATGAATTCTGTTTTGTTTATCTTTTTAGATTTCAATAGAGCAAGGGAGTTTGACCCTAGTGCAGCCAAGCTTGTTCATCTTTCTTTCATCTCTAAAACGAATGCTCAAACTAGAAGACTATGGCAGTTGCCAGAGTAAGTAAAACTTATGTCATTCACTAGACATGCGTTTTCATTTATTTAAGTATGAGTTTCAGTAATGACCAGGATGTCCACTGGTCTCCTTGAGAGATTGGGTTTGAAGGACAATTGTTCATCATCATCATCATCGCATCCACCGCCACCATCATCATCGCCACCACCGCCATCATTGCTGCCACCACCACCATGATTGCTACCACCAACACCACCGCCATCATCATCTCCTCCACCGCTATCATCACCACATCATCACTCCCATCACCATCATCATCATCATCATCATTGCCACCACCACTGCCATCATCATTGCTTTCACTATCATCATTATCACCATCATCACCACCATCACTGCCATCATCATCGCCTTCACCACCATCATCACCACCAACACCATCAGCATCGCTACCACCATCATCATCATCGCCTCCACCACCATTACCACCATCTTCACTACCACCATCAGCATCACCACTACCATCATCATCGTTATCACCACCACCATCATCATCATCATCATCATCATCCATGCATTTCATCATCATCATCATCATCATCATCATCATCATTTTTTTCATAGATATACATGTTGTTTGCATTTACCAAATCAAATAGACTTCTCCCGGTGTGCCATCCGATACAGAAGCCAATTTGGAAGACATTATTTGCTAAAAAAGAATATCCTATTTTGCATTCGTATCTGCATCAAAAGCGTCATGCCATATCGTCTGAACTTATTTGAATTGTAAAGCCTTTTTTTCATTTCTGCCGGCCACAATTTCGCCAACAATCTCTTGGGATCCATGTAGTTAGTCGTGATGTTTATCGGTTGACTGACATTCTTGCAACATAGCCAGCCCATTGTTCATTTTGGTTTTACGTAAAAAAAACGTTTGAGACTTTTACATAGCAAGTTAATGTAAAAAGAAAACCTTTTGAGTTTTTACGCGTGTCGGCACATCTAACTTTATCGCTAAAAATGTTATATATACCCATTTAAAGTTAATTCATCGAATAAAATAACCACACACTAAGACCCTAAAACGGACAATTGATAAAAGTTGTACGTTTACTTTCATTTTGCTTAGTAATTGCTTTTTTAATAACAAGATTTTTTAGGTGAATCATCCTGAATTTCCTTTTCTTCCTCCAACTAAAACTACAGCTTGTAATCCTACTACTTCTCCGTTTAGAATCCCTTTGAAATCGGAAATAATAGATATGACGTAAAGATGGTGGATGCATTGTTGAACTTATAGTTCTTGTTTTAGAAATAAAAATGAGTAATACGATTAGCATTTTGAAGGTAAGACATCTTCTGGAAGCAGAATTTAGACGAGCCCAACTTCATTGAATTTGATACAGGACTTTTGAGGGTAAGATTTAAAAACGATTCCTGTAATGTAACAAAGTCATACATACATTGGACGATGTTTCTCCTCTAAGTCAATGGTTTCAAAACTGGGGTCTCCAAAGCCTTGGGGATCCATCAAATAATTCTTGGGGTCAGCAGCAATGTTCCATCTAAACTCAACATAGCAAATATTGTGGCAGAAAAACGACATTACCCATCGAAAAGCTACCAAAAAAGACATAATTATCATACACAGATCCGTACCATATACTAGAATTCGAATGAATGTAATCCATTTCGAATAATAATGAACTTTAAAGGTCAAGAATGTCTTTTTCATTGTTGTTCATTGATTAGTTTAAGAACCAAATATTGAAAATAGAATAATTTCTTTAGAGACAGGGTCCTTGAGTTTTTAAACTTTCGAAACCGCTGCAAATAATTCGGCAATTCTGATGGTTCCCTGCTCTGTATATTAGAAACTGTCGATTAAAATTGACACTAAAGCTGTCAAAATTTAAGCATTCCTTCAGTTTTTATGTTGGTTTGGCTGGCTGACTTTCTGACTGGCTGGCTATCTATGCATCACGAGAAAATGGAGCGAGAGGCTTTCAAATTCAAACATTTACTCTTTACTATCTGGAAAAAAAACTCCAATGAAATCCAACCTTCCAACACGCGCCTTTATGTGTACGTGTATGTTTGTGGGGCTGAGGATGTTTAAACTGGTCCTTCGGTTTGTGTCTGGGTATGTACACATTTGTTTTTTTGACAATTCTGACTCTTCAGTGACCCAACAAAAGGCGAAGGAAATAACTTATCCACTATCCAATGCTTTTCCCAATTTCTTAATTGATCACCTCCAAACGGCTTGCAGCCAAAAGACGTTGGTCATGTGACACTTCCTATTGAGTGACTAACTACAAATGTATTTTCTTAATTATCAAGGAATGGCCTTGTGAATATATAGATTTGTCTTCTTAACAAGAATATTCCTAAGCGTACTTCCTTCCCTACTAAGATTTGGATATCGTAATGACGGTAATAATGTGGAATATCAATATAGATAAATGCGAATACCATTCAAAAAGTCAATGAGAAATTGTTATGAAGAGAAAAATGACAAATAATTATTCCTAACAATTTCAAATGTACCAAATTATTCTTCTAGACGAACTGATTCTATTCTACCGATCATAACTGTATATCATTCTTCAAAATCGATTGTAAGATGCAGTTTTACAAAACATTCTGTAGATAATATTGACAACATTCAAAAAATAAGTTTAATGACTTCGAGATCAAAGCCTTCGTTTTGGCATTGTGTATCTATCCATTGTATCTAGTTTGGATATTTTGATATATATATATATATATATATATATATATATATATATATATTGAAATATATATATATATATATATATATATATATATATATGGTTAATGCATCACTCAACGTAGACAGCATAAATTGGATAGGTGATTGAAGAAAATTTGGCTGCTGCAGGGATCGAACCTGCCACTGATAGGGTAGCCACTTAATATAGTAAGGATTTGCTACGCAGTCACGTATAAGCTTCGGCCCCATTTCGTGCTTCTTCAGGCGAATGATTCGGTCTATTTTAGATTCCTACTTAGGAAATTTCAAGGTGGTGTTCATTTTTTTGTTTCCTTTCTTTTATTTAATTACATATATATATACATATATATATATATATATATATATATATATATATATATATATATATATATATATATACACATACATATATATATACACACATACATATATATATATATATATATATATAAGTAAAAGTGGACTTTAGTCAGGCTTGATCTATATAAACTTATGATTGCAATCATTACACATTTTATACATGTACACAATTAGTCATGTGATTGTTAGATGAAGTACATAGACCTAATATTTTTGTTCACCTCCGCCAAGGAAGTTAGGGCGGTATATATATATATATATATATATATATATATATATATATATATATATATATATATATATATATATATGTATATATATATATATATATATATATATATATATATATATATATATATATATATATGTATATTTATATATATATATATATATATATATATATATATATATATATATGTATAGTCATGTCCGTTTTTTCCGTCTGTCTTTCGCTCTGTTTGTCTGTCCACATAATTTCAAGTACTCAATGAATTTCAATTAATTTCTGTGGAAGGGAGGCCTCATTAAATCTAAGGAATCAGGAATATTTTTTGAATCAAAGATCGAGAGATATCTTATTTTTTTCTTCGCCCATTTACATATACGTTCATGATTGTACGCTTAATATTCACAAAGGTTATCGGAGAATTTCGGTAAAATTCAATCGAATGGTGACCAATGGGTTATCGCAGAAGTGATCAAATCTTGGCACGAATTCATGCACAATTACTTTCCCTAGGTTGTAGTTGTATGTCCACATCACATAATACCAAAAGTTCATGGCTGTTCAAACAATATCTCCCAAAGTTCTCGATGAATTCCAATGAAACTTTGTGAAAGAGTGAGCAATTGGTAGTAATAATTCCGTATCCCATAATATCACATAAATATATTGCAAAAAATCTGACGGCGATTGAATTAAAGCATAACTTGAAAATGATCAACGTTACACGAACTTTTCACGCTACCCGGTACAGAATTTTATTTTAGAATTTCTAATGGAATATCGAGTCTGCATAGATATTGGTATGTCAGTAATGATCGGCTTTTCCAGAAAACACAGCCCACATACGCACTCGTTATTTGAAAGGAGGTGTGACAGGATGCACAGTCTTGGAAGAAGGGGAGCCGGGAAAGAGTAAGTGGGACATAAAACGTGAGGCGACGAAAAGTTCCAAATAGAGTGAAGAAATTGTAGCATTAAAATTTTATAAAAATCGAAGAATACAAATCAAACTGACGTAACTGTTTGTTGATTTGCATAATGTAGTCTAATTTGCATAATTCACCTAATTTGCATGACCCTTCGACACTGGATCTTTTTTCTCGCTGTTTTACATCGGATTTAATTTAACAATTTGTTCTCGCGTGCCATTCTAGACGCCGAAAGTAATTAATGCGTATCGTGCAGAATGGGCCTTTTCCCCCGACTCTTAACATAAAGAAGAAGTTATTTGTTTTGTCCCACTTTTTCTGATTGTTTTGTTTCTTCAAACCGTATGACCAAGAAAAAAAAAAAAACAAAAAAAACCTGCCATATTGAATCAAGTTAACATTCTATCGGAGTAAATCAAAATAAGAAAGAGTAAGCACCCAGCACTCTGTCAAAACAATTGTCAGGGGAAGTAACTCCGCGTGGATCTGCCAGAAAATTCAACCACTTCTTCCGTAGCTCAATGACTCAACTTTTCCAACAGAATCGATTGAAATACCCAGAGAACTTTTGGAGGTATCGTGTGGACAGTGATGAGCGTATTCATAAAAGTATGAAAAAAGGGTAAATATCAATCAATAAAAAACGGATTCTTTCTCGTTTCATGGTCCATATTTTCTCAAAGTTTTGTCGAAATTCATCTTTCAGATACACCGTTTGGACAGATAGATGAATGGAAAGACGCACAGTAAGACAGAAAGACAGACATGGCCGAATACAAACGTCACGTGTTTCCAGAGACGGCCTCCATTGGAGTATGAAGACCGGCGACGAAGTCTTGGTTCCTGTTACATGTTAGTGATCCTTACAAGTCTAAAGACTGGTTAAGACCAGGACTTTATACCTACAGAGTTTTACGACCATCCTTTGGACAGGATGCAAGTCAATTAAAGGGATACCTCCACCTTAATCACACAGCTAAGATTGTACTCGATCTGCTGTAGAGAGCGTCGGGAAATATGTGCTAATGATGAGTTTTCTACACTCCTTGCTCATACTGGGAATCGAACCCAGGACCCCCTGCTGGTAAGGCAGACGTGACGAATACGTATACTTTTCTAGAAAAATTATGAACTGAAGGGTTGAAAAGATTCCTGAAATAAACTGAAGCATTGACAGCTTTTCCAAATACTTTTTTAGTTACATGCTTAACAAAATGATTGATAATTAGTGAACTAACCATTCCTTTGCTAATGGCACACCTCAGGGTGGAAGTCTCAATCAGTGCAGTATCCGGGGATACTCATGGTTGTTGCCTGAAGCGTCCATCCCCGGCACTAAATCAAATCTGCATCTCATAGACTCTTAGAAGTTGATTCAATCCCGCCTCATTTTACTTCCCCACCTCTCCTCTTTTTTCAGTGGTCGAGTTCAGACGTTCTCCTCCAGCGGTCTGCTCATGTTTCAGCCGAACCCTTAGGCGTACACTAACCTTACTTCAGCCCCCTCCCCTGCTTGGCTCTCTCCATGCCGTCTTCGTGGTCTTTGTATTGCAATTCTAATCACAGGAGGCCTTCTCTACCCCAAACCTTTTCAATGAAAATTTGAGAGAGAAAAAAAATATACTACGACGGAGAGATGGATAAACAGACAGACGAATGGACGGACGGACAGATATACGGACGGACAAATAGACGGATGGACGGAAGGACAGACAGACGGACGGACGAACAGACGGACGGACGGATGGACAGACAGATAGACAGACGGACAGATAGACAGACGGACGAACAGATAGCCAGACAGAAGGACGGACGGACGGACAGACGGACGGATGGATGACCAAATAAATTCACACGTTTTTTCTATTATAACGTAGATTGAATTTCAATTTTTTCATTGCTGTTCATCATCATCATCATCATCATCATCCTTTCAATGATCATCGTTGGACAGACCTTCCCTAGGATTCGCCTGAACTCGCTCTCGTGGCTGCTGCAATCTCCAGAACCTAAGTCGTCACACAATTTTATTTTCCACCAATCACAATCTTGCATATGATCACTGGGGATCAACGTTGTAAGATATAATGTCCAGCGGATGTCTGACATTCTTGCAGCACGACCAGCCCATTGCCATCTGCATATTTTGATGTATCACTTTTGAAAATATCTCTGACTCCCGGTTTTTCTCAAAGATATCGTGCTGTCTTTCCACATGATGATTCTCAACTGCGCACCTTGCATGGTTCTCAGTTTGAGTATTAGGTTCCATGTTTAAACTCCATACAGAAAACGCATTGATTGTTGACCCTTCTCTTCAAAACTAAGACCAGAATTATAGATTTTACTCTCACATAACCTACTGTAACAGAATTATTGTGTGAAACGAATCCTCATTCCTTACATTATTGAGTCCTTTGTCTGATAATGAAAAAAAAACACAAGTATATATTTTTAAACATAATCATCTTCCTTGTCGATGCACTTAATTGAGTGGTAAATATTCATCAAATATATCGAATTTTATACGGTCGAAATTTCAGATAAAAAAAATTCTGCCAATAACTATTTGATAGGGCTATGGACTTGTTAGGCTTAACAGGATAGAACTCATAATTATATAGGAAAAAATACGTACCGAGTATAATTGAAAAAGCTTGAAAGAAAGAACAAAATTATATTAACCTTAAGTATACAAAAATAATATTGCAGTGGCAAGATTGAATAATCTTATTTTACGAAGTTTAGTTTGATTTCCGTAGCCGAACGAAATATATTCCCCAAAAAATTGTCTCTACAATTATCATATATATATATATATATATATATATATATATATATATATATATATATATATATATATATATATATATACATATGTATATATATATACATATATATATATACATATGTATATATATATACATATATATATACATACATATACATATATATATATGTATATACATACATACATATATATATATATACATATACATATATATATATGTACATATATATATATATATATGTGTGTGTGTGTGTGTGTGTATATATATAATTTTTTCATTGGCAGACAGCTGTTTCGTTGTATTACAACTCTTCAGCTTGACTATAGACTCGATATCCCTTCCTGTACCGTTAGTTTTGATCGAAAACTTCACTCGGCAATATGTTTACTTATGCCTAAGTCCCCTTCTACCAGAGTGCTACATTCCAGAGTTGGAAGTGCATTGCTACTGTGGCTACTAGTACGCGAGTGCCCCACCTAAGAGTGCTCAACCCTAAAGAGAAGAGCGTTAATTATAATTAATAATCGTGTCATCCGAAGACAGCTGTTTCGTTGTATTACAAATCTCAAGTGCTCCATTCCAGGCTTAGAACATATATATATATATATATATATATATATATATATATATATATATATATATATATATATATTGTGTGTGTGTGTTTGTATGACCGTAATTTGTGAAAAGTTGTTCAAAAAGCAATATTTAGAAAAAAAAAAAATTAAAACGGACATTATGAAATCAAGTGACATTTTTTAGATTAAAAAAATTGCTACAAAAATACACAAATAAGAAAATTCATAAAAATAAAACCTATCGAGAGGAAAACAATTCGTTTGAGCCGTTCCTCTTCACAAGTGACGGAAAATGGTCCAATTTAGCATCATAATTACATTGTAAATAGGACGCCTACCCTAAAACCTTAAAAAATCAACTCTTCCATAGCTGATAAATTCTCTGAGGAAAGAAAGGTCCTTTGGAATGAAAGCAGAAAAAATACTTGCTGAATTGTTTAATCTATTATTAAGAGACGGAACTTTATTCGTTCAGTAGAGCCAAAATTGATTTTACCTCACGTGAATAATTTGTAAATATGAGAGAAAAGTTGTCTTAAGGTCCAATTATCCTAATCGGGTAACAAACGATCTTTACTAAAGACGCATAGTTTCAAATTTTTGATACCCACCTAAAAATAGAAATATATTTGTCCAAATACTGACGTAAAGAGAACCATTATATACCAAGCTTTAGTTTTCGGAAGTGTCAATATTTGGAGACTTAAATCGGACAAATTTGGACGTATCATTTTCATAAATTTTAATTGGATAGATATCCGTAAGAAGTAATGAAAAAAGTATTGTCCTATATTGTAAATTGGAAATCACTTTCATTCCTCGCATACTGAAGTTTTCAGCTTCGAAGGGGAAAACGGTTTCAAGTTAATACTAATACATACATTTGATTACTAAAGATCCGTCCTTAATTTTAACTACTAATTAAAAAAAAAGTGGATTGAAACGATAAAACTTACGATTACAGAATGGAATACTCCCGAACTGCCCCACAAGTAATGTTTTCATGGATATAAATCATTTCTGCCAGACTTTCAAAATCTTTCTCATTTCCAACTCTCAGACTCTCGTTATACGTTTACAAATTGGAGAATCTTTTTGTTTATACAAAAAACAAAAACGAAAAAACAACAACAAAAACAAACAAACAACCCCCTCCCTAAAACAAAAACACATTTGCCAGGTCAATTTAAGAGTACATGGAGAGTTAGGTGTAATTCATTTCCCTCGTTAAGGCGTGCATTGCTTTATATCAAATCTGGAACAAAAAGTCCCTATAATAATTGTATCTAGCGTTTTTTAGAACAATTTTCATGGTTCAGAGTAATTTAAAAGTTACTCACAATAAAGGTCTCTACCAGATGGAATGAATTCTTTTAAAATTGGTCAAGTTTTACGAGAGTCGGAACATAATTAAAGCGGTCGGATTGCGTCAGAAGTCAAATTAATCATATTCAGGCGGAGCGCTAAACATGCATTCCCAGTTATGGTTTTATTTCACATTTTACGAGCATTTTTGAAGCTTTATTTGAATCATTTCTTCTCTCTCAAGATGGGTATGAAAGTCATATACATATTTAGGCATACACGTATTTCCAATTAAGCTATTTTTTAAAAATTTCCATCTGCAGATGTAAAATATAACGACAAAAAAATATTACAACAAATATTTGCCTAGTCAGCATAGGCAAAAATTAAACGAAAGGAGAGGGTCCCCGCCGCTGCTCTCCCCCTTGGCCTGACTGGGTCAAAGAGTAGCAAGCCAAATCGACATGACATGAAAAGCCCCTTGGAAGAAAAAAAAATGGAGAGTATTTCTATATTTAGCCAGACAGGCGCTTTCTAACATCCAGCTATTCTATCGGTTGGAATAACTTTTCATTGGGTTCTTCCTACCCTTTTCCTTTAGCTCTCTGCTCAATATGGCGCCTCGTATCTCAATCTGACATACATTATCTCAACCTGGCACGTGGCCCCAGCTTTATGGAAACCCTAGCGGAAGGGCTGACGGCAGAAAAAGGAAAGGGGGAAAAGCTGTAGTTCTGTGAGTATCGGTGACGCCGAATGCGTGCATATATATATATATATATATATATATATATATATATATATATATATATATATATATATATATATATACATATATATATATATACATATATATATATATATATATATACATATATATATATATATATATATATATATATGTGTGTGTGTGTGTGTGTGTGTGTGTGTGTGTGTGTATAAGAGTATGGTTAAAAAACAAGATAAACACCATAGTAGGAATGTTTTTAATCAAATCAGAAATCAAGTTTTGGATTTGAATTGTTTATCTTACCACGAACTTATTGGCATGTATAAAAAAAGGATGTAACTGGATGAAAAAAAATTTGTTTGCAGAATTTGTTTTTAATTTGTTTTAAATGGCGCTTATCGCGTTTTGGAACGACACTTTCCATATAAATACATAGGCTGTTTAGCTCAATGGTAAGAGTAACACTGCGTTGGAGCGGCTAGCGTATTAGTCACAGGTTCGATTCCTGCAGCAACCCAATTTTCTTTGACTGTTTATTCTATTTACGTTGTCAAGATACATTCATCGCGTAGTAACGGGAGATAATTTCAAATAAGAGTTTCTATAGGATATAACGCAGTTTCTTATCAATCTGTCGGATCATATATCCATTTCCTATAAAACATAATCGTCGTGTTGAAAGAAACAAACAGGACAGATATAGACTGTGAATAAGCAAAACGAGAATTTGGAGTTGAAACAGTTATTGGGGCATTTGCATTACCGGCAGCTGTTTGGCTCAGTGGCAAAAATGATGCAATTTTGAAGCGACTTCCCTATCGGTTGCAGGTTCAATTCCTGCTGAAGGCCCCTTTTCTTTGATTGTTTATTCTATTTGCGTTGTAAAGGCCAAATGATACATTCACCGTGTAATAACAAGAACACACACACACACACACACATATATATATATATATATATATATATATATATATATATATTCGATTATTCACGGTATATATATATATATATATATATATATATATATATATATATATATATATTCGATTATTCACGGTATATGTATATATATATATATATATATATATATATATATATATATATATATATATATATATATATGAACGAGGTGCTTATAATGGGGGTAAATTGACTTTGAAGAAAATTACTTACCCAAACATTCACTTCACACTATCTCCTTTGGGGGCATAAAACATTCCTTACCACATGCGTTTAAGTACGCTGCTAAATTCCTCGGATATCTGGGTAGTACCTCGTAACGATTGACGGGTAGGTATTTGGTATGAATATAAACGTACTGAAAAGCAAATTACCGCTGTGCTTAAGATCTAAAGTATACAATCAATGTATAATATTAGCGATGACGTACCGCCTCAGAACCTGGAAACTTCTACAAACTACTCGAAAATCAACCCAGGCAGCAATCGAAAGAACAATGTTAAGGACATGGATCATTGAGCACCAAAAATGGAGATAGGCAGGGCTCTTGGCGAGAAGAAGAGATAACAGTTTGATAAAAAAGAAACTAACCGATTTGTGCATGTAGGACAGTAAATGCATTAGGGAAAGACCGGGGAAAAAAAATAGAGTGATGAAAGAGGAAGTGTTCACGGTAAAACCTCTCTGTGGTTAGCCCGATCACGGTCGTCATGGAAGGAGACGGGAAAAGTATAGACATAGTTGGCTACCTTTCAAAAACCACGATGTTAAAGCCAGGGCACTTAGCGAGAAGAAGGAATAACAGTTGAATTAAAAGAGTAACCGATTAGTGCCTGAAGGACAGTAAATGCAGTAGGGAAAGACCAGCCCCCCTCCCCCAGAATAGAAAAATCAAGAGACGAAAGAGGAAGCGTTGACGGTACAACCTGTCTGTGGCTAGCTCGATCGCAGTCGTCATGGAAGGAAACGGGAAAAGTTGACATTGTTGGCTATCATTCAAGCATCATGACGTTAAAACCAACCTTCAAAAAAATCAGCAATGGTCGAAAGTATTCGGGATAAAGATGAAAATAATATAATATGAATTTCGGGAAATTCTAACACTCCTTCGGGCCAAAAGTACATCAGAAAACGCAGAAAATTTACAAGAAAAAGGAACAGACAAAAAAAAGGATACTGCCTTAATACACATCATGTATACTTTTTATTCTGTGTGTGTGTGCAAAATTTACGCCTTGAATCATTTTGAAAGATAAAAGTAGCTTCTTGTTTGTGATCCCTATCTGATTAACAAAGATGTTGTTACTCACTTTACAAATGTTTCTACGTTGCTTCAAACGAATTTAAGAAGATTACAAAACTGCAGAGACTTGATCTAGTTATCTTTTTTTTTTTTGAATAAGAAAATCACGCATAGGAAAAACATGCAAAAATTGGTTGGTGTTATCATTGGTCTTTTGTTTAATTTGCTTATCTCCCCTTGAAAATAACACGAGCTATCTCCACTGATGCAACAAAAAATCTTTCTATCGGTTTTCAAGCTTTCAATGTTTCTACGCATATTCATTTCAAGATCTTCGCCAAACATCTTGGGGCGCCTACGAAATAAAGTGAATACGAAATACTCTTTGAAACTCTATTGATATAACAAAGAAGATAAAAGTTGGTCTCGTTGCAGGAAGAAGAGTTTATTTGTTTACATTTGGTGAAAAGAAGACGTGTACTATATCTTCCTTGGTTATTTTTCTTTCGATTCTGTTCGTTTCTCTCCCCGTGTTGTTCCAGCATCCATCCCAGTTTTGTTCCTGTCTCTCTAACTCGATTTTTGCTTATTCGTCCATCTATGAGTAATTGACTGAGTTTCCAGCTAGTTTGCATTACTGTATTGAACGAAAATCGACGGCCAGACTTAGCATGATAGTCACATTGCAAATAGAACCCCTATCTAAATTCCTTGAATTTTTTTCTTGAAATATTTCTGTATTGAACGAAAATCGACGGCCAGACTTAGCATGATAGTCACATTGCAAATAGAAACCCCATCTAAATTCCTTGAATTTTTTTCTTGAAATATTTCCGTATTGAACGAAAATCGACGGCCAGACCTAGCATGATAGTCACATTGCAAATAGAAACCCCATCTAAATTCCTTGAATTTTTTTCTTGAAATATTTCTGTATTGAACGAAAATCGACGGCCAGACTTAGCAAGATAGTCACATTGCAAATAGAACCCCCATCTAAATCCTTTGAATTTTTTTCTTGAAATATTTCACCTTGAAACGACCCCCACCCCTTGGTCAATTTGGTATGCACGCCAATCCTGGTTGAGCTGTGCCAATGTCTGAGATGGTACACAGACAAACAGAGCTACTTATTCCATACTATAGATGCCCTGATTGGTACGCTAAATGACCTTGGCTCCTGCCCAGGGCCACGCTTTGAATTGCGAAATTCAAGGCTTTCCATCTTGCCCAACTTGAGGAAAATTAGCTATTAGTAAATTAATGAACTTGCACAGAACTTAGGCAAAGAGAGAAAATCGCCAGGAGGTTTCTAAGTAAATTAATGATACTAGTAAACGTCTGTTGCCTAGCTGATGGTATACCTGAATCTGTGTATTGTATACATGTATTTACACAGTAATTTGAAAGATTACCCCTTTCTACTGTTAACTGAAATTCTCGTATTCATTTTGTATTGGATTTGAATCAATTTGGAAGCTTACACATACAGAATTTGGCCTCAAGCTTTATGGTCATTAAATTACAGTGGGTTTGGATCATATCCCAAATGGAAGGAAACTGATTCAAGAATACTCTCCCATTATAAAGGATAAGAGTTTATTGTTCAGTTCCATATCCGTTGAGATATAACAAGTAAATAAGGAGAGGGGTTATTTTAAAGACATTTCCAATCCTTATTTTATTCATGAAGTAACTTTTTCATAAATAGATTCGGTAATCGAGAAGTAAATAACGGAAGTTTTGTTAAATCGATTCGAGATTTCGATAGGAAATGAAATTCAGTAGAGTTGTTCCCCTTTTGATAGTCATGTCTACTTTAGACGGCGCGAAAGAAGTTGTTGCTTATTACTTCATGGATAATTATTAAAATATAAAACGAGATTTCCTCGCCAGCTGAGAATTTTGTTTTGTTTATAATTTTGAAGATAGTCATTAACATTTGGACATTTTTTTCGGACTGTCTAATCATTTCTCCTGATCTTTGATATGAACACAATTCGGCCAAATCTACGTTCTAATTCTACAGCCTTCTCCATGTGTAATACTTGTTATTTGTAGAGAGAGAGAGAGAGAGAGAGAGAGAGAGAGAGAGAGAGAGAGAGAGAGAGAGAGAGAGAGAGAGAGAGAGAGAGAGTATTTTTTATTGATCATTTTCTGTTTTTTCTTTTTTTTCTTTTTTTGTTTGTTTGCTTTGTTCGACCGGAGAAAGGGGCCGATGGAAGGGATTCTCTTTCCTTACGGATATCACATATTACTCTAGGAGAAGGCTGAAGAATGAATCGTTCGAAACGTCGTGTAAACATCAGAAGTTTATTTTTTCAAAATATCGCCATAACGTCTTGATGCACGAATTCCGTATAATTACCCACCCTGCTTTCAAATGGCAGTAGAAACCTGCACCTTTACTCGCATCTTGTAAGTATATCAGTCTCCCGTGCCACAGTTTGTTTCTCAAAGGGCTGTTCGTTTCTCAAAGGGGTGTTCTCTAAATATGACCTTTTGCAAAAATTGGCTTCATCCAAACAGTACTCGCACGCCCGTGCTCATATCCAATCTTTTTCGAGTAAATAGACCATTGCAACCTCCAAGATATTTCGGCACCCCTACAGACCAGGCTGGCATCTTATCTATTGACAGAACCTTAAAACAAATAATCCATGGCACAAGACTTGTTTTTCTCAATTTCCTTGGGAACCAAACGTAACACAAAGGTGCGAATGACCTACATATTTAGGTACACAGCAGATAGATTACATAAGACACACGTTTTACGATGAATAAACATGTCTGACAAGGAGTTTTCTTCTTAAAAACTGACATTCACCATACGGTCAATGTATATGTTGGCTTTAGATATCGCACCAAGAAAAACATCTTAGAGTACGATTGTCTAAAAAGATGTTACAGTATTTTCTTTACTTTTATTGCGCATCTCGTATCTTGTAAATTAAATCGATATGTCCGCCATTGCTGTTAAAATTTGTTGGTTTTTAACTATTTTTTCTTAACTGTGTGTCTTTCATCCAACAACTTTAGTCATCAAAGATGGCGGTAGGTTCTACTCCTTTTTTATATGTGAGTGTGTTTGTGTATTTGTTAATGAGTATGTTTTTGTCTGGAGACTTCAAAATTGGCATCAGTACTCCAATAGACCTTTTCTAAAAAAGTTTTTTTCTGATTTTTGGGAAAAAAGAAGCTTTTTCAGACCTTTCTTTTTTGGTGGGGGGCTTTATTTCAACGGGTTTATTTGCATTTATTCTATTTTAGATGTTATCCGGTGAAAAACGCCAGTGATGTCATAAATAGAATTCATTTCAGCTATGTTTTTTTCTCCAATAGAATTTTAATTTTTACTTGGTTCCACATTTTAACCTTTCTCATTTATTGACTGTGATGGCAAGTTTCAATTCTAAATGTTTTTCACTCAGACTGCCCTCCTACAGTAATGAGTAAGCATTACAGACCGGAAATGAACAATAAGCTCCTGGTGGGACTCAAACTCGTATCCCTTTTCCTAGGAACGCCTACCTAGGTATGGGAGCTGCTCTTCTGATTGAGCTACCAGAGATTTTACTCAATCGGTGGAGCACATGCTATACACTGGCAGGTTTCCTCAAAATAAAAGGGTGCAAGTTCGAGTCTCGCTTAGAGCTTATTATTTACTTCCGATCTATGCCATTTACTCACAGTCGTTCACAGACCGTTTGAGTTGTCGCGTTGAAAAGCAACTGAAATTAAAATGGGACAAATATCTACAAAAAAAAAGAGAATATAAACGATGTTTTATTTATCCCATATAAAGGAATATACACTCGCCACCACAGTCAATAATTGAATAACCGTAGCGTCAAAATTTGAAGCCATATGAAAAAAATTTCATCGAAGAATAAATATGGTCAGAATAAATCTTTTTATGACATCACTGGCGTTTACCACAGGAAAACATTTAAGATAGATTAAAAAAAACATCTTGAAACATGTCGATTCTGGATAATCGAGAAGTTATAAATAAACCCGTAAAAATGAGATCGCAAAAAACCTTTTCTCCGCGGATTAAAAGTAATCAGATGGGGTCTAGCAGAATACTGATTCCAATTTTCAAGTCTATAGGCCAGGAGGGCTGAAACATACAAACACATAGACCAACACACAAAACACGCTCACATAAAAATGGACGGAACACTTTGCCACATGTGGTGGCTACGGTTGTTCAATAATATTACTACTACTAATACAAGTTGCTGAATTTTACAGACAGCTGGACAGAAATAAATGAAAAAAAGTAAACTGTAAAAACGTTCTATACTAGAGTGGAATGACTCAGTTATCAGCTTAATTTTGATCTGAAATGTTCATTGCATAATGTTTGAACTATGTAATCGACGGAAAAGTGTTATGCCAAGAGCATTGACCGGAAAGACCACGTTGAAAAATGAATATTTGTTATAAATATAGTTATTATGATAAGTCATTTTTTTTCGTCATTAAGCTACGGACCAATTGACTTACCTACGGGTACCTGTAAACCAACAAGTATATCAGATATAGATAGACTAATTAACCTAAAAAAGACATAGGTAGAAGGATCATTTGGTAAATAAGTGCATCGAGAGGAATAACTCAAACGCAAAAATACCCTTAGGAATTAAGCTCACTGGATTTTGGCAGACGTAGGAGTCTTCTCGTGTTCTTCGGGGGTAGGTATGGTAGAACAAGTTTAAATTAGAGGCATGTGACCGTGAATTCATTGACTCATCACCTGTGAAACCTATCTCAACAGACACGGAATGCTTATGCAGACCCAATAGTCTATTAGGGAATTTCTCTCAAACCCTGGGCTGGTTTAAACTGAAAACTTTACCTTCTGTTCTAGCAATCAAGGTGTGCGAAGGGGGCTAAAGCTTTGATTTTTTCAAAATGCTGGTTTTCACGGTAGATGAAATGCAACCACAGTTGAGTGTTTTATTACTCTCTACCTACGCGGAAAAGGTAATTTCACGATGTTGGCCATCCTTATGGAACTTGGAAATGAGCAACAAGTTCACTCTGGGGATGGGAAAGATTCACGCACACACACAGACACACACACTCACAGAGACAAACACACACCATACACGCACACATATATGTATATACTCATCTATGTACATACGTTAAAGAGAATCGAAACCATTCAGATGAGAGCATTACTAAAATTAGAAAACAGTTTTTGAGTTTTATAACGGTTGTAACACGGTTAGGTTTCGTGGATACCAACCCCTAATTTATGAAGGCTATGATGATTATAATAATAATAATAATAATAATAATAATAATAATAATAATAATAATAATAATAACAGATCTGGTTAGTCACTCATTAAAGACCATTACGTGACCAATGTCTCTTGGCAGCATACCATGTTAGAGTGATCAATTAAGAAAATTGGAAGAAAAGGGGTGATCAATGGTCACTAAAAAAGTCTGAATTTTCAATCGTAGACATAAACGAGAGAATCAATGCAGCATCAACTCAAATAACGAAATGACCCCCAATAAAGAAAAAAAACTATTTGGGGGTAAAGATTTTCAAAAAAAACAAAATAAAAGTTTTACTTGATGAGGAGTAAAAGTCTAAATTTTCAGTCTTTTAGCTCCATTGGTGCGGTCTGTAGGTGTAATAAATACATAGCCTGCCAGCCAGCGGGACAACTAGAAAACTAATGAAACCTGTGAAGAAAACTTTGGTTGACGGATCCAGGATCACATTCGTTACCTTAGAAAAACTCTGAGAGGTTAGCATCGTACCTGTAATAGTAAATAACGCAACGTTTTCGGTTGAGGATGTTTGCCTTGGGATGTTATGATAAGCGCAGCAAAAACAAATTGTGAAAAAAGTTTACTCAAATATCAAGTATAACATTATTTAAACTTGGAATTTAAAAGAAAGCGTTTCACCATTGCTAACTATTTCGAAGATGCCTTCATGTCATACAAGTGAGTGCGTTTTTGCGATAAATCTAACCATAGTACTGACAGATGATAATAATTCTCTGGCACGTCGGAATTCATATGAATCGCCCAATCCAGGCCAGGAAACCATATCTAGCCATCATCAACAAAAAGAAGAAGAAAATTTGTCAGGAAATGAATTTCGCTTTTTCAGCAAATCACAGTGTAATATTGGAAGATACATCCATATCTTGCATGAATGAATCACCTTAGCACGCCCATGTATCAAAAATGATTGTCTAAAATATTATCTGAAATGATAATTGAAAAAAATCTTTTATCTAAAATTATCTAAAAGAAATAGCGGAACAGGATTTAGGTATTGTTACTCCAAAAACGATCACAGAAAACTGAAAACGTTTAGGTGGTGTCTTCTGACGTACTCATGTGAATCTTCAAAGTTGTAGTCCCAAAAATTTGACCAGGAGCGTCCGGAGACGCAAACAGATAGTTACAGAGGAGAAGAGAGAGAGAGAGAGAGAGAAAACGTTTAAGTGGTGTCTACTGACGTACTCATGTGAATCTTCAAAGTTGTAGTCCCAAAAATTTGACCGGGAGCGTCTGGAGGCACAGACAGACAGTTACACAGAGAGAGAGAGAGAGAGAGAGAGAGAGAGAGAGAGAGAGAGAGAGAAAGAGAGAGAGAGAGAGAGAGAGAGAGAAGAACCTGTAACTCACTTGGCTAGTTGATCGGGCGGTCCGTTTGTTGGGCTATGGTTATTCGAGTGAAAAACGGAAGAAATTGTTCTTAAAGTTTTTTTATTGAGAGGGACGAGGTCAATTTTCATTAAAAATCTTGTACAACTTTTATCATAAGTAAACAAATCATCCCCTTAAATTGTATTCATTTTGAACCTTTGAAAATTACTTTGTATTTATATTAGAAAATAACAACCCGAAAATGCCTGCCATTTTCACCTTTGCTGAGTCGAATCCTTTTTTTAGGTAATATTTCATAACAGCTCGCAATGTATCTGACTCAAATTCACTAATTACTTGTCAGATATGATTCTTCATTTCCTGGAGTGTTAGGGGTTTGTTTATGTAAACTCTTTGATTAAGAAAACCCCCAAATAGATCAAGATCGGTCAAATCAGGTGAATATGGCGGCCATTTTAAATTCTGATCCATGTGTGATCATTTTGCGAAGCTGAAAATGGTAGACATGTTACACCTCACAAATAGTTCGAAGTGATTTCAAAGGTCCAAAATAAATCTGAAAGGAAAATTTCTTAATATTTTCATTAAAACGTAATTTAATTTATGAAGAGTTACTTCTGCACCAACCTTATTAAAAAAAAAACAAACAAAAACAAACAGACCTCCCAACAGAAAGATTGAGCGTACATGTTGACATTAATAATAAGTATCTCGAATATTTTCAATCTGTCATCTGTGAGCTATAACACAAACGCCTATCACACGAGTAAATTTGCATTCAAAAAGTACGCATGAATCATGTTTGAAAGTAAGTCAGAAAGAAACGAATTTATTAAAAAAGGAAAATGTTCCTGAAAAATATGTTTCAAGAAAAAAGACGCACGTACATACACGCATATATATATATATATATATATATATATATATATATATATATATATATATATATATTATAAAGATGCAGATGTAAACAGTAATCAGATGACGATGAACAGGGAATTACCTTTTTTGTCTGAATTTTGTTAAACGAGGTGTTTTATCATTCTATGTGGGTTGGTTTGGAGTAATTAGTATGTTCTT
>OY735229.1:39812325-39839825 GCA_963457665.1 Thysanoteuthis rhombus
TCTAGTTACACAAAGAGAAATATATGGAAAGGGCGCAATTCAATTCACGTGAGCATTTGCAATTCGTCTTTTATCGATTCTGTTAGTTAGTATACCGAGGTATGAGAAAAAACCTGTTCGTTACTCCTTTTTACTCCGTTCACCATATTTGAGCATTGACCAAAATTCGGACCCTGGCTTCCGTAGGCGAAACATTTGATATGGCTGAACATGGTCTAGTTATTTATGATAAGAAAAGGTGTTAGTGAGCAGATCATTTTCTTACAAAAAGACTAAGAGTTCAAAGTCAACAGAAATCGAGGTTTTATGTCGTGTTATATATAATTCTTACGCATATTTTCCTGCTAACCGACCAAGCTCAAAATCATAGCAAGAAGGGCTAACCATGCACCCGTGGGTATTTTATAAGTACATGGCAGTAATTTATGATCTGCACAGTTACTCAAGAGATTTAGGGATGAACTATGATTTTAGGGGGGGGGGTATTTTAGGGGATAATGTTGTTTCAAAAATTTAAGAGTTAAAAATACTGATGATTTGGAAATGTTCCTTTTGACACAAAATTGTACCACAATCTGGGCTAGAGCTGGCGATTTGAGAGCCTGGATTCTAATAAGCCCCAAATATGGAGCTAGGTATTCCAGCATTTCACAAGGAAATGTTAAGTACTTTATGGTCAACCGTCTATGAATTCTTGGTGGACCTGTATACATATATGTATCTTTAGCTTCCCAACATGTATTATATCAAATCGTATTTATTGAACATAAAAAGTGACGTAAAGTTAGTTATTTGGTATTTCGCATGGAAATCACAAGTATATAGATAATAATATATACATAAATTTAGCGCAATTGTTAGTCTAGTCTCAATCGTTAGAAGAAAATTTGAAAATTCGAAAAGTTTATTACCGTTCTCTAAGTTTGAGACAATATAGTAAGCAAATGCAAAAACAATCGGAAGGTTTAGTTATCAACTTTAAAGCTGTAAATTTCAGTTTATTATAAAAGATATTAATCGAAATACAAACCTTCAGAATCTACACATTTCCGTCAATTTGCAAGGAAAGAGTGTTGCAATCCTACAAACCAATGAATTCTCCGACGGGGTTTAGAGCTACAGAATACCTTCCCTTGCAGGAAGTGGTCGAAATGCTTGAAAAAGTTGTAGTCGGTCAGAGAGAGGTCTTGTGAGTAAGCTGGGCGAAGTAGAGTTTCGTAGCCTAGTTCTTTCGGTTTCTGCGGTGCTATTCCCGCTACATGCTATCGTAGAGAAGTATTGGTCCTTTTCGATTGATCAATATTGCGCGTAACCGTCACAGTTATCGGTGATTTCTGTAGGTTTCCTGGCAGTACTTCTTTCACTGTGATTGTTTCGAGTTAAATGAATAAGGTGTAGCGGATGATTCCATTAGAAGACCACTAAACAGTAACCCTAATCTTATCTTGACGCTGGTTTGGCTTAGGGTACAGTTTTGGTGCTTCACATCTCCCCATTCGATTCTATCGATTACTGAACAAAATTCGTTTTTTGTCGGAATGTGATCAAGAATTCGTTTTAGGTTCGCAAAAGAAGCTTAGTGCAGACTTTGCAAAAGCGAATGTTTTGATTTTTGTTTAGCCTGAGCGGTACCCATTTGTCCAGCTTTTTTCCGTTTTCCAATGAGGTGTCGAACAACTGTTGAATGGTCAACGTTTACTTCCTCTGCAACCCCTCAAGTTGTTTTATATGGACCCCGCTCGATAGGTGCTCTCAACTTGATGCCACCAATCACAGTACATCAACAACCATCCTCATCATCCAGGCTCTCGTCTCCGTTTCAAAATTTTTGGAACCAATATGGAGCTGTATTGAGTTACCAAACACTTGATTGATATTGCAAGCTGTATTCGCTGATTTACGTCCCATTTTGAACTCATACAAACAAACTGCACAAATTTGCTTTTTCCATCTTTGATCTGAAAGCCTCAAATAAACAAGAAAAGAAATAATGAAAAGGAAACGTTTAGCTTGAATAAATAGAGCAAAATTCAAGCTTTCCAATGGTATACACTATACACATAGTTAAATGATATCATTTCAAAATAAGAATCGAAGTTTGGAATTGTAAAAAACTCAATTATTTTTGCACCAACCAAATATGTAGATTTTTATATGATGAGATATAATGGTCATCTGATAATATTATGGTTAGCACGACTGCCTCACACGCATGAAGAGCGCGGACAAAACTATCTATATGAAAAATCCCCCGTTATGTGTAAAATAGCAGGTCCTGATGTCATATGTATCGCTTTTTGCTTTCCTCTTGACTACATCAATGAGGCTGGGCGGAGGATTCTGACGACTGGGCAATCCAGGATCGCCATACGTTTCGCCCTGCCGTGCATCGGGGTGGGAGGAGACACTACAGTGTCATTCCATTGTCTATCGAGACAGAACAGAGGCCATCATTGGGTATAATGGCCAACAAAACTGCACACAAGGGATACAGCCAGTAAAACAGCACGGTGTTTCTCTTTAATACCATGTGGCCACTTTCCAACCGTAGTATCTCCCGAAGAACGAATTGAGTGCCAGCTGAATCGGAAGTTTACATAGCGTAAATCTCGTGAATAGAGAGACTACTTCCCTTTTGATAAGCACTATAAACTATCGGCGCCTGGTAGGAAGCACACTTACATTTTACTGACCAATGAATGCATTTATACACGCAGACATATATATATATATATATATATATATATATATATATATATATATATATATATATACACATTATCCCCATCAGTTTTTCAACTTCAGTCGTTGGATATAGATATTCCCCTGGATCTGCTACATTTCTTTATCATAGTCGTCGCGGAGCCACTATTTTTTAAACTTGTCTAGTTCATCTCTCCGTCTTGTATTTTGTCGGCCTTGGTTTCTTATGTGGTCTCTGGGGATCCATGTTGTGAGTCTTGATATCCATTGGTTGTCTTTCATTCTCACAACATGACCAGCCCATTGCCATTAGAGTTTTTTGATATATATATATATATATATATATATATATATATATATATATATATATATATATATATATATATATATAAATTTGCTCACAAAGCAAAGCTCCTGATGGTGTAATCATGTTCCATATCAAACCTATAACCTCTAAAAGTACACTCACGGACACACGCACTGCACACACTACTGAAGATGGGAATACCCCCGAGACATGTCTAGGCCATTAATAAAAACATTTACACATAAATAAACCCAACTTCCATACACTTTACTCCTGAGTCTGTCTCACTCTCTACAGTTCATGTGATACATACCCTACTGAGACATGGAGAAAGAACATCCCCGACAACAACCAGCAAATCAGCCAAGGACAACCATCCCAACACTATAATGGAATCCACTTCACCAGAAAATATAACAATATGGTCGGTTAGAATCAACCGTAAAAGACAAAATTACCCGCTTAGAGTCACACTTGGACTTTTAAAAGTCCCGCAAGGATAACCAGCTCAACCCCATAAATATCAGGATCCTTATACACACCTCCATATGGAACCAAAATATAGATTTCCTCAACTCATGTAACAATAAGATACACGCACTATCCACGGAACTTATAAACGACACTCTTGAATTTAGCCAAAAAACTGTTGCAGATACCCGCATAGACATCAGCAACCTGGAATAGAAACTACAACAAGACACGGACACAGAATAATATAAAGAAATCCAGGATGTAATCAACACCAACATAAAAGAAAAAAAAAAACAACTCAATCCCACCAAAACCAAAAAATACAACAAACTTGAACAAAATTCCACACACAGAACTCAGAATCCACAGAGCACGAAAACGCTACAGAAAGAACCCAACAGAACCCTCAGACCTCTACTACCCACTCCCAATCAACAATCTACACACCCAACAAAGACCAATGCCCCTACCAAACATAGGTTCGACACTAAACATACAGACAGTATTAATCCAACTAGTATCACTAATACTGACAAAAACAATATTCATACCCACACGAACACCCACAACAGAAATAGATGCATGCATACGCACAAACACAACAAAAATACTTACACAGATACTAATAACACTAACACCAATAACTGTAATAGATACACTCATATGAACAAACATAAAAATAATTACACAGATACCAGGAACAAAAACACCAGACACTATAGCTACAACTCAATAAATCCCTAAAAAAAACAAAGGCCTTGAGAAAAGCATCCCTCCTCATTCCAACATATTGACCCATCCAAGGCATTCAGAAGACTCAACCGAACCCCCTGACCAGCTGGTAACCCTTTGATCATCTCTCTCTCACACACACACACATACTACCAAAAAAAAAAACAAAAAAAAAACAAAACAAACAAACCAAAAACGAGGTAACCCCCCCAATCACTAAGTATGGAAGGGGGTCAGAAAACGTAACACTATCCCAAAAAGAATTTTAGAAAAAATTAAGACAGATCATTAGAATCATTGGAAGATCCAGAAAGCAAAGTAATTAACCAAAGTAAATTCAGATTTACTCATCATCATCATCATCATCATCATCATCACCATCAGTCTTTTAACGTCCGTCGTTGGACATAGACCTTCCCCAGGATTTGCCACAATTCCCTATCATTGGCGTTGCGGAGCCAGTACTTCCTGAACTTGTCTAGCTCGTCTCTCCATCTAATATTCTGCCGGCCTCGGTTGCGCATGTGATCTCGGAGGATCCATGTCGTGAGTCGTGATGTCCATTGGTTGTCTGCCATTCTTGCAACATGGCCAGCCCACTGCCATTTGAGATTTTTGATGGATTCTATGATGTCCCTGACTCTTGTCTTTCCTCGGATGTACTATGCTGTCTTGTGGTCTCTCCATATGAGGCCAAGCATTATTCTTTCATGTGTTCGTTGCATGGTTCTCGATTTACGGGTCTGTCTCTTGGTTAGGTTCCATGTTTCAGCTCCATAAGTGACTATTGGGAGGATGCATTGGTTATACACCCTTCTCTTTAGGATTAATGGGATCTTCTTATTTTTGAAGGTTGAGCTAGCTCTGCCAAAGACTTGCCATCCTAATGTGATTCTTCGCTTGATTTCTTCTTCTTTTGAGGGTCTCATGGAGATTCGTTATCCTAGGTAGATGTAATGGTCTACTTCCTCCAGTTCTGTGTCCTCTATTTTGATCTTATTCTTTCCCCGACTCCCACACTTCAACAATAACATCCTCAACAAAGACGTCAACGACTTCTTCAGAAGAATTAAACTTAAAGCCCACTTCAGAAAATCACACCATGATAGCGACATTCTAGATAGACTTGAAGACCCCAACAAATCTTTCATCCTCAAAAACCTAGATACTACCATTCAAACTTTTGAACTAGCAGTTAGAGAGGATATGAAAGCTTACATCAACAAAAACATTCAACTATCCCTACCACATGATAACCTTACCGCTAAAGAACGAAAGGCTCTTAACAAACTCAAAAACAACACTAATTTAATAATCACTAGAGCAGATAAGGGTGGGGCTATAGTCGTCAGGGGTTTAGATGAATACCTCTTAGAAATAAACATACAACTAAGTAACACTGAATTTTACAAAGAACTCCCTAAAGATCCCTTCAACGAATACATAAACATAATTACCCAATCCCTTACAGAGTTTTATAAAAGCAACATGATAGATAAAAGAACGCAGAATATACTTAAACCCACTTCCACAAAACCCACTAGGTTCTTCCTACTTCCCCAAATCCATAAACCAAATAACCCAGGTAGACGAGTCATCTCTTCCACGAACTGCCACACTACCAAATTATCTAAATATGTAGATCACTACACCCAACCCTTAGCAACGCAAATTAAATCCTACATACGAGACACTACTAACCTTCTAAACAAAATCAAACACATTACAACAATCCCAGACAAAGCACTTCTTGTCACTATGGATGTGGAATATCTATACTCCAACGTTGAACATGACGAAGGCATTCTAGCACTTAGAGAAGCCCTAAACAATAGAACTACTAAAGAACCCAGTACTGTAACAATCACCACCCTTATGCATCACATTCTAACCTTAAATAGCTTTAACTTTAAAATAGACACTCCCTCCATGTGAAAGACGGCGTCATGGGCACAGTAGCAGGCCCATCCTATGCTAATATTTTGATGGGTAAATTTGAAGAAACCCATATTTACCCTAAGATATACAACGATTGCATCTTTTTATGGTAGATATATAGAAGACATTTTTTCATATACACAGGAGAAAAAGCCAAATTAGAGAATTTCTTAACACATATAAACTCTGCACACGATTCAATTAAGTTTGACTTTGTGATATCAGACACACACACACACTGCATACACTACTGAAGATGGGAATAGCCCCCCGAAACATGTCTAGACGATTAATAAAAAAACATTTACAGATAAATAAACCTAACTTCCATACATTTCACTCCCGACTCTGTCTCACTCTCAATTGTTCATATATATATATATATATATATATATATATATATATATATATATATATCTATATATATATATATATATATATATATATATATATATATCTATATATATATATATATATATATCCCATAGTCTGTTACAAATAGAAATATTACAAAGTAAAGTTCATACCATCAACCTCAGTTTATTCAATGTCTCCTTTAGAAAACTCTCCAGGGTATAAATTTTGAAAAAATCATTTGAAAAATGAGGTGAATTCATTTTCTTCATTCACTTTTGTCTCTGTGACTACCATATATTCACCTATATATATATAAATATATATATATATATATATATATATATATATATATATATATATATATATATATATCACATTGTATCAAACAAACAGAAAACAAATGGAAACAAATTTTTTCTGTTGTAGATATTTGATTAAAGTGCTCGATATTTAACACAGTAAACAGAGCTATTAATATATAAAAAAATAGTATTTACTCGGACATGCACCCGGCGAATGTAAACATTTCGTGCCTCTTGTACTCTATAGCAACAGTTTGCATGTTGTTTCCTAAACAACAGACGGCCGGTTGCTGAAGAAAGCGAGAGGCACGAATTGTTTACATTCACCGGGTGCATATCCGAGCAAATATTATTTTTTGTATATATATAAATATATATAGGTCTGGTCAGTTACTCAGTAGGCATCGTCAGGTAACTTGGCACATGTTTCAGGGTAATCAATTAAGAAAATTGGAGGAAGGGGTTGATCAAGGGATAAGTTATCTTGTCTTTTGTTTTGCATTGATTACTTAGAGTGAATTTTCAAATAAATAAGCCTGAATGCCGTCGGATATAAACGAAAGGATATATATTTTTCAACCCTCTAGGTCCATTTGTGTGGCCTGTTCGCATGATGCTAACATACATAGCTAGCCAGCCAGCCAGATCAACTTGAATACTGAAGAAACCTACTTTTGGTAGACAGTTTCATATATATATATATATATATATATATATATATAGAGAGAGAGAGAGAGAGAGAGTCTCGAAAGCTTCACAGCTTTAAATAGTAAACATTTAAAAACGTTTTCTAATAATTTTTTGTGTCACTCAAGTCACCCAATTCCCAATATATATATATATATATATATATATATATGTATTATTGTGTCATCCATAGACAGCTGTTTCGTTGTATCACAACTCTTCGGTTTGGCTATAAACAATCCATAATCCCATCCAGTACCAAGAGACAGGATCGCTTCAGACCCTAGTAAGACTGAATTAGAGCAAAAAATTTACTGAAGCACAATTCCCCATCTACCAAAGTGCTCTATTCCAGAGTTGGAAGAGCATTGCTATAAGTTGAGTAAGTAATAAAGTATAAGTTATATATATATATATATATATATATATATATATATATATATATATATGTGTGTGTGTGTGTGTGTGTATGTATATATATATATATATAAATTAAGTAAGTAATAATATATAAGTTGGTAAGTTAGTTTTAGATACCAATATTATCGTGATGGTCTTTGTGACCAGATCTCCAATTCGACACCCATAGGTGTCTTACTTGCATGGACTTGTATTAGACTAAAGTGAGTTTATTAAATTCCTTGAAAGCCAGGTCGTATTTACCAAGATGATTTTGCAGACCATTATTGGTAAAGTGAGTTTGGTTCTCTTTTGGCACCCAATACTTGTACCCTTGTGCCATTCCAAGCTCAGCAAGTGGTGAAAAGTACATGAAATTAAAATCTTTACACTGGCTACGGCATCATCAGTCCCTACCTGATCTTCACATATCACTAATTTCTCTCTCTCTCTTTCCCTCTTCGAAGTTGCCACTTCTCCGACGTTTGCAAAATGTGAAATAGAGGCAACGATCACCCAGAGTGGCACCTCCACCCCACTTCAATATATGTTATTGTACCCATAACCGAGTGAAGAAGGGTAGGATTCATATCTTACCCAGAGGAAATAGTGCCAGTCTCAGTCGGAGTTCTAAGTTGGTTGGCCCAGTCCATTTTTTGCGCTGTTGATCATTGGCACTCCCATATAGATGGAAAAGAATGGTTAAAATAGAGAGAGCTTGAACGTTGTGGAGTAAGGTTCGTAGTTGAAGTCTTGACTCTCAAACCAATCAAAAAGAGAAACGCTGTGTTGTCTATAAACAAGGCGATTTTAGAGCTTGTGTCACGGATTTGAATAGCCCACTTCATAGGTGGGTCTGGATTCACCGGCCGATCTGGATACCATACACAAACAAATGGTAACCGTAAAACTTCTCACAGCTATGATTGTTTGAAAAGAAGGATGGATCCTCCTCTGTAACGCTTGTTTTTATTTCTTTATTTAACGCTTCCTTTGGTAAGTTTATTTAGGTTATTTCTTGCGTCGGTTTTAAAGAGAATGCTCCGTGGAGAATGGCAGATGTTATGCTTAATGACTTCAGTTTTTATTCTTCTCCAACTTATCATCAGCAAGCTGGCCCTGTGAAGATTCAATGGTTGTCCACAACTGAAATTATCCATTATCTCTTGTCTCTGCTTTTCTGTCATCACTTTTCTGTATCGTCTTAATTTCTCCCTTATCCTTTACAATCTCTGCTGCCCATACTTTAATCTAAACGTTACGAAAACATGGCTTAGTTTCATACGCAAAATCTTCGTGACTGTCTATATTACTTTCTTGTCGACCCCCTTCCTTCCTTTCCTCCCATTAAACTACTTGACTTCCTTTTTGTCCCCCTAACTCCTCCTCTCCCCCTCTCCCTCTTTCTACTCTCTTCTTAAACTACCTAACCTTTCCATTTTATTACTTCCGAACGACAGGTAGAGATAAGCAGAACATCATCACAGTTATTTCATTCATTTGCATGTTCGCGACAGAGGTTTGATATTGATCGCTAGGGTTGGGTGACAACAAGTCTCCTCAACTCCCCAGCTTCCAGCACCTCTCTCAGTATCCTTACAGACCCCGGCACTGTTATTGACAAAAGATTCCCAATCGTTACCCCAAGTATTTTCGGCACAGTTCTGTATGTGCCACTTACAGTATCGCCCATGAACATACACAACAAATTCGGGAAACTGGGTTTCAATGCTTTAGAGTTTGGTAATAAACAATACCTACTAATATCCGTTTTAATAATGTAATGTTCCCCGAAAAATGATGAAATCTCATTTGGTTAAATCTCAAGACAACACAGTATATCAGGGAAAAACAGGAGTCTGAGGCAACAAAGAATCCACTAGAAAACTCGAATGGCAATGGGCTGGTCATCTTGCAAGAATGGCAGACAACCGATGGACATCAAAACTCACTACATGGATTCCCAGAGATCACAAGTGCATCTGAGGCCGGCAGAATACAAGATTTAGGGACGAAGTAGACAAGTTCAGAAAGTATTGGCTTCGCGACACCCAGGATAGAAAGAGGTCCGGCAAATCCTGGGGAAAGTCTATATCCGACAATAAAAGACTGATGACGATGATGGTGATTGGTTTTGATAAAAATTAACCTTTTATCAAAAAGAAAGTGGTACAGTGTACTCATTCATTCTATATTATTGGCATGACGAGAACTATCGTGTTTCAAAGCTTGTTCATTTCCAGAGACAGGTCTTGATCGTTTTTATCGCCATAGGCCTCTTTGTATCTCGGTGGACAATGGAAGAAGAGTATACAACAAAATCATTCTCCCGACAGTCACTTATGGAGCTTGAACATGGTACCTAACCAAGGGACAGACCTAGAAACTGAGAAGCATGCAACGTGTGCATTAGAAAATCATGCTCAACCTTACATGGAGAGATCCCAAGACAGTACAGTATATAAAGAAGAAAACGGGTGTCTGTGACACCATAGAAACTATTAAAAAACCCAAATGGCAATGGGTAGGCCATGTTGCAAGAATGAAAGACAACCGATGGACATCATATCTCACAACATGGATCCCCAGAGATCACATGAGAAACCGAGGTCGATAGAACACAAGATGGAGAGATGAACAAGACAAATTTGGGAAATGCTGGCTCAGCGACGCCCATGATAGAGAATTTTAGGGAATCATTAGGAAGGTCTATGTCCAAGGATGGACGTTAAAATACAGATGATGATGATGATGATGATGATGATGATGATGATGATGATGATGATGATACAATGGAATATGTGCCAAGTATTGGTGTACGACTGAGTCACAGCACCTGCTTTGACTTCTCTGCCAAGATTTACGGGTGAGAGATCCCGTCGCAGTTTCAGCCGATGTAGACCACACCTTGCCCTTCTGTACATTTTGCCGCCTGCACCCTCCTTCCTCTTCTCGTCTGAACGTCTGCCTTGACAGCAAGCCTTTATCTGCTGCTGACTGACGCTACAGCTTCTTTGCCAGTCGGGTTGATTGTGGCTTCCTCTCGGTTTCCGGTAGATCTTTGTAATGAAGAACGACCTTCAATCAGATCTGCAACCAGTGACAAGCTCACAGTGCAACGTCCTAGGATATTCAGCTACCCTGAAAATGATATTTGTCCTGACAATTTAATCTGAGGTTTTATCAAAAAGTTACTGAACTTGATCAAGCAGATGAGTCCGGTGTTCCGAATGGTGAGATGATCGGGAAGATGAAAGTTATATTTTACTGATGGAAATTTCTCCCATCCATTATTTGTAATAATGGAGTCCCCCACTTAGAATTACAGTCAGATGAAACTACAAGAAAACAGAAAAAGTCCCAGTGTTCATTATAATGACAAATCTTTAAAGGATTGATTTTTTCCATAAAAAGTCTATTTTCTCCTTTATTTAGTTGATCACCATCGTTCGCATAGTATGTTTTTAATATTTAGAAAAATGTTTCATCAGTCTAATATGAGAAGCATGTAACATGCACATGAAAGAATCATGCTCGACCTCACATGGAGAGATCACAAGACTGCACTGTATATCAGGGAAAAACAGGAGTCTTAAACATCATAGATCACCCAGGAAACTAAAATGGCGAAAGGCTAGTCATGTTGCTAGAATGGCAGACAACCGATGGACATCACGACTTAGAACATGGATCCCTAGATATCACATGCGTAACTGACACCGGGCAAAATACGAGAGACGTACTGGACAAGTTCAGAAAGTATTGGCTTCCGGATGGAGCCCATACTTTCCGAACTATCATTGGCGTCGCACCCATGATGGAGAGGGTGGACGAATCCTTGGGAAAGTCTATGTTCAACAACGGACGATAGAAGGATGTTGATGATGATGATAATTATGATATACATTGGTCTGCACCTGGCTCTGTGGGTGATGTCTCTACTTTTTGCCCCCTGTACCCCTTCTTCTCTCGCTCGTCTGAATGTCTTCCTTGACAGCAATATGGATATTATTATTTGACATTATTTCACGTTACGTAACCCTTTATTGCTGACGATTTGAAACTTTGTACAAACCACTTCACAGATCGAAACATCAATACTTCTGATAATTACCCGTTAAACGTCTTTTCAGGTTGATCAAAACTGGTGAAAAATGGGGAATCTTCGTGTAAAAACCATGGAATATACAATAGCCAGTCCACAGACTACCATGTCCTAGGATATTCAGCTTCCTGCAAGAGGGTGACATGACATTATCTTATTTTTCAATGTTAATTTATAAAAGAATTCTAATAATGAAAAGAAAGTCTAAAATTGAGTAACTGATAAGAATACCGTATGTAAGATATATATACGTGGGTACCTATTGTAAGACATTGAGTCTGGATTGTATCCTTTCATGTTCCAAGTTGTATTAAATAAAACAGTTTTCAATTAACTCGCAATTCTTCAACAATACATAAATAAAATACAAAAAATTACATACGTATGTATAATAAGAAAATACACACAATGAATTTTTAAATTTTGATTTTTAAAATCCATTTAATTTTTTGGAAATTTGTTTAATTTTATATCTACAATTAAATCACGATATATTTTAGTACAGTCTTTTACTCACGAGATTAGTGGATTCAAAATTGAATAATCTATTTGCAATACGTGTCTATAAACTATGAATTGAGTATTTCTGCGAGTCAATTTCTACTTAACTTAATGATTTTTTTGTTGAAAGACTTTCAATAAATTATTCAGAGATAGAATAAGATTCGGAATAAACAGGAATGAACTATAGATAAACATAAAAGAAAGGAAACGATGGTCAAATCGCGAAAAAGAATGCACATACATTTTTTTAGTATTTTAAAGGGAAGGTAAGGTAAGTCTGAAGGACCGCCCTTATACATACGTAATAATTATTGGTTAGAATCGTCAGGTTTCAAAAATCTGATTAGATGATATTAAAATCTGTTATTTAAATGTAAATGGGCTTTTTGTTTTAATAATTACGAAGACAAAATATATTGCCAGTGGCGGATGAGTACGTTAGACACGAAAAGTTGATTTTCACCGGGTAATATCCTTGTAATCGTTATTACACACACACACACACACACACACACACACATATATATATATATATATATATATATATATATATATATATATATATATATATATATATATATACGCTGAATGTGCCTTTGGCCAAGATAGCGTAAATGAAATAGATACTTCAGGAAATGAACAAGACGAGATATGGGTATAAAGCAGTAAGGGGCATGAATAACTTCTTTTTACCCATATCTCGCCTTGTTAATTTCCTTAAGTATTTATTTCATTTACGCTATCTTGGCCAACTAGCACATTCACCGTGTAAAAACGAGATGTCGGTTCAGATAGTTTCAAACAAAAATAACACTATATATATATATATATATATATATATATATATATATATATATATATGAACTCAGATGGTAAGAGCCTTGTCGCTTTAAGACCGCCTCCCGTTAGATGCAGCGGCCCATTTTATTAAATGTTTATTCTATTTACGCTGTCTGGTCCAAATAGCATGTTCACCTTGAAAAAGCATTATGTCAGTTCAAATAGTGTTTCAAATGAAAATAACGCATTGGTAGTTATTCTGACAGATTATACATTTACATTTCTATAGAATATATTTTGTCCGTGTGTTTATTTATCTATGTGTTAATGTGCGTGTGTGTCTACTGGTGTGAGTGAAATTTTACTCAACATGAATCATATATATATACATACATAAATGCATCAATAAATCAGCCGCCTATTACCGAAGAAGCATTTATTTCACACCAGAAACATATTTTAAACATAATCCCCTTCCTTTTCAGTACTCCCAGTTCAGTGGTGAATGATACTCTCACTGATCAAGCATTTTCAATGAAAAAATCGGATCTAATTTCAGCAAATATCTACGCTTCGGGCTACAGATTTATCGATTCACTCTCGTATGTGAATGTGCATAAGTACACGTATGCGCGTGCGTGTTGGCGGATTTGTCATAAACTTGTTCGAATTGCTTAGTTTGGCCAATTAAAAAAAAATGATTAAATCAAATGCTGTTTTTGTCTAGCGATTGTTACTGTTTCCGCGTTAAATTCAAAACATATAGACAATGTTAATTATTTTTTGCAGTAGCGAAACTAGTGTCGCAATAACGGTAAGTTTGTTGCTTTCATTTGCTGCGTAATTGACTTAAATTATGTTTACTCTTAACTTAAACCTAACACTAAACTTGACCAATGATTCAATGAAATACAGTTTTAAATTGTCAAGTGTTCTTCTTCCATTTGAAATCGGAATTTTTGCAAAAAAAATTGACAGGTAATGTTTGAAAAAGTGGAAAAAAAACTGTCACAAGAGAAAACTTGAAAATTAAAGAAAAAATGCTTTAAAAGACACAAAATCTGGTGCAAAAATGTTCTGAACTTAACAAGGAAGAGTTACCAATCTCTTTTTGTCTTCTAAATTTTTAATTCTAGAAGAACATTTGAGTAAAAAATTTGAAAGTTTTCGAGTCAAATTAATCTCTTAACGATTTCTGCAAACGGAAACTTCGTCTGATTAGTTCGAATGACTGAAAAATGCCGAATTACAAAATTAGCGAGGTATGATTAGTTTTTATTCCATTCAATTCTCTCAACAAAACGTATTAAACTGATCAAATAGCCAACATTAGTGAGTGACGATTATTCCGAGACAGATTGAATATTGCAGTGCGTCTAAACAATCTTATCGTTCGCTAACAATGAAGGTAAGCCAGAGAGAGAGAGAGAGAGAGAGAGAGAGAGAGAGAGAGAGAGAGAGAGAGAGAGAGAGAGAGAGAGGACAATCCTACGCATCTATGACACTCTATAATTCAATTTCCGGGAAGACCATAATCCCATAATAAGAGATTGATGTCACTCAAAAGTAGAACTTCGTCATTGCTTCCAAGACTAACAATGAATCATTCTATCTTCGTCGTCTTTCTCTGCTTTCATTATCAATTCATCTTGTGCTTTTGTCACCAGCTGCTGATATGGAATATTCCGCTATAAATCCTCGAAATTTAGGAACAAAACACGAAGCATACGGTGTATGTCCGGAAAGTATCGATCCAAGAACAATGGGCCCCTTAGGGTCCTCCTAAGAAACCCCGCTGTGACCTCACTCGTGTATCAAAGCCTCCTCTACACCTTTTAAAACAGTTCGAAAAGCCCTCTCTCGGGATCGCCATCAGCTACCCTGTCACGTTGTCCTTAGGCTGACAAACCTAGGAGTTGTGGTGTTCTGCAGAAAAATAAAATCATGGAGAGAGAGAGAGAGAGAGAGAAAGAGAGCAGATTTGGTCAATGTGAATGCAATAGTCACACAGCATTCGAATTCTTGGCGTCTTACTAGAGACTGAATCATCCCATAGGGCAGTCTTTGTTTATGTATACGCAGTAAGGTCCCCTCCGATTGATTTGCCTAGTAGCATCAAGATGGCATCATCATTTTTCTCGGAATATCCGAAATGCTGGACAAAGGAGAAGAAAGCGTATTCATTGGTAAACTGCATCTTTCATAATTGTAAATTTCCATGCAAGAGTAGGGATAACATTGCAGGGAGAGATCAAAAAGCAGCTCATTATATCAGAGAATAAACAGGGTTCAGAAATATCATAAAAACAATAGAAAATTCAAATGGCAATGGGTGGGTCATATTGCAAGTATGTCAGATAGCCACTGGACGCCACGACTCAGAACGTATCATACGCGATATCAGGGTCGACAAAAAAATGGCGTGACGATTTAGAAAAGTTTAGAAAATATCTGCACCGTGACGCCCATGATCGAGAGGTCTGGCGAATTTTGGGGATAGGTCTATGTCCAACTACAGACAATGATCGCTACTTTACTTAATTTTCAATGTATTCGCAATTTCTCCAAGCTGGGTCGAGTAGAACCCGGATATCCCTGACTATGTTCCGCAACTCGGCTAGGTTTCACAAAGCTTCTGGTTCTTTTTTTTTTCAGGTTAGGATTGCTACAGACTTGGTCCAGGTATGTTATGTATGGAAGTCCTCTTTATCTTCACCCCCGAATGGGTTCACCTTGGAGCAGTTGGTGTAGTGTTTTGTTTTCCCCTTTCAAGCAATGTTCAATGAACATTAGCTTATGAGTTTATATCGCATTGGGGATTCAATCAAGATCTCGATATACACGTTTATTCGTTTTTTGCTCTTTCTACGAGTTGCCTTGTGCCATTCTCAAAACTCTTGTATAATTTCCATCAAGACGGCTCTCTATGCTAGAACTTACCAAACAGTGTTGTGGCACTGATGTGTCGCCGATAATCTCTAGGTGTGTCGCAAAATTAAGTACAGCGGGTCTTGTTAGTCAATCAATAGAGACCGTCACATGACTAACTTTTTTTGGCAGCATGTCATTTCAGGATGATCACTTAAAATTGAAAAGAGAGCGATCAATGGAAAAGTTACTCCTCTCGCCTTTTTATGAGCAGAAATCATTAAAAAGACTGAATTTTCAAAAAAAAAATAAAATGAAATAACGATCAAGAAATGCAACTGGACACAAACTAAGGGATCACTTTAGTATAAATTTACATTGCAAATTGAAGCCTGCACAAAAATCTATTAAGGTGGGAATCTCGTTAGAGAAACCAAGTTGAACACAGAAAAAAAAAACTATGTTAACAGTTTTGGTTGACAGATTTTAATTTTGTAAATCTTTGAGATAAAAACTTTTTTTGAAACACTTGAACTGCCGGGATGACATTTTATATTTAGCTTATTTGATGAGATTCAAGTAATATGCCGTGAAAATAGTTTAAATAGAAGAAAGTGTGTAGTTAATGCAGAAAATTTGGGAAGCTTTGTTCGTGTGAAACCTTCAGCACGAAGATATTCGCAGAAGACACTCTTCCTTGCGAAAGATATCCCACTTCTTCAGCTTCATTGTTTTCGATCGACTTTCTTCCTTGAAGTCCACAACCAGTGGTTACGGAAAAAGCAACATGAACTTGATCCCGGCTAAATTACTGTTCTTACCTTGTCAAAAGTTTGACGTTCGGTTTCATTTATTAGTATTTATCAGCATCGATAACGGATCCATTCATACATAGGTAATCAATGAAATTAACATCACTATACTTTGGAGCAGAAAGCCTTATATACTGTTGATAGGTAGGTACAAGTGTACTAATGTATACAGTATATACGTTGGTTCAAGAGTACTAGCATACACTTCTGTAGTTTATACGACCCAAAATATTGTTATAGCAATATTGCGAACATTTCAATAATGTATGTATGATATAAATGCATCGGTATGGATTTTACTATAGAAACGCATTGAAAATCAGAAAGAAAGATATTTTTAAAAGTCAGGAATTAATGCCATCTTATTCTTGTCGTCCACACTTTCTGATATGATCTCTGGAAATCCACATAGTGAATTGTGATGTCAAGCAGCTGTTAGACATTCTTGCAAAATGGCCTGCCCATTGTCTTTTCTGGTGAATTTCATGATATTTTTGACACCTGTCGTCTCTCTAATATATCGTGCCGTCTTGTGGTCTCTCCCTGTGATGTTAAGCATGATTATTTTTGGTGCACGTTGCAGGGTTCTTGGTTTTAGAGCCAGTGTTTTGGTCAGGTTTCAAGTTTTCTCACAATAGTTGACTATTGGGGCGGGGCATAGGTTATAGACCCTTCTTTTTAACACTTATAGGATCTTGAATGTCAAAAGCTTGCTAACCTAGGAGGCTCTTTGTTCGATTTATCCTTCTTCTGGGGATTTCATAGAGACTCTCTGACCAAAGGAAATACTGTGATCTGCTTTCTTTAGTTTTGCTTCAATTTCGGTCAACGTATCTTGGTCTTCAACATATTTATGATACATGACATTGATTTTACTGAAGTTTGTATGAACACAAACTTTCTTCATTCAGTTCGACTAATATCATCTAAAGTTTATGAAAGTTCTTGGCAAAGAGGACAATGTCGTCAGCAAATCTAATGTTACTTAGCTTTTTGTCATCAATTCTTATTCCAAGCCACGACAAATTCGTCTACGGCGTTAATATTTGATGATCGACTCTGCGTTAGGCTCAAGCAGCGAATATCAAATTTTCTAACGAACAATTTGCACTCAAGTTTCAACAGCTTATGTTCTACATAATATCACCTCGTTAACGACGCAGCATGACCTTAAACCAGACTTAGATCGATCGACTAACTTTTGAGAACTCACAGTTATACCAAGAAAAAAAAAAGAAAGGAAAACTGAATACATTTAGTAAAAGATTACCAAAGAAAATTACTTTTGGAGAAACACGTCTGGTTAGTCTATCAATAGAAACCGTCGTATGACCAATGCCATTTTAGCTGCATGTCGAATTGAGGGGTGATCAATTGAAGAAATTGAAAAGGGGTGACCAATGAATAACTTACTTCTTTCACCTCTTGTTTGGTCAATGATCTCTAAAAAAACTGAATTTTCAAAAAATATGGAGGCACAAAATAGTGATCAATTTAGCATAAACCTGTATTATAAATTGGAACCCCTACAAAAAAATATTTGGTAGATGACTCAAAAAGCAAAACAAAAGATTTTTTAGACATAATAAGGAGTAAATGCTTGAATTTTCATCCCTCTAGCCTAGTTGGTGTGACCTGTGTGAGTGACACATACGTATTAGCCGGACTAACTTGAAAACGGGAAACTTATGCTGACAGGTTTGGTGATAGCTTTTGTGTAATACATTATTTTATGCTACCATTATTGCTTTTTGATTGGTATTTCTTTCATACTAATTTTTGGTGGCTTTTCAACGTAACCATACAGACCGTAAGCCTCCAGTAGAGAGCAAACGGGAAAGATCGGATATAAAGAGTAACCTCAATCCAAGACTTGATTTCATGTGCCTTAAACTTGCCTATATTTGGCAGCTGCTCTAGCGACTGCGCTACGAGAACACTTACGACGAACAGAAATCGAATCTAATCCATAAACTCATCCTTCATTTCCCCAGATCACTCAGCGACATACTTGTCATTGTTCTTTCGTACACTATTTTTATTGGTAATTGTAATACTACTTGATTTATTTTTGATACAATGGAGCATTGTTTTCCATCATTGATTCTTGGTTGACAATGTTTCAACTTATAAAAAGAAATAAGGCAGAAAAAAGTGTCATAAAACATGGATTTACGTTGTATAAAAGAAAAGTATGTTTCAATGTTTCTTTGATCAATTCATTTCCCAATTGACGTACCTTCTGTTTGTTTGTTTTTTGGTATTCACGGCTTTGAGGGATATATCTATTGACAGTTGTTTCTGGGATGTCACTGTGATGTTTCTAAACTGAGTGATGCGCGAAGAGGCGTGTCTTCAATGTCAAGCACTAGGTACCAAACCGCCAGCCTCAAAAGAAATAAGATTCTTAAGTCAGAATCAGGAAAGCCAGTGCTTAGTAGGTGACGCTCAGTAACAGCCGATGTGAAAAGAGGCGTGTCTTGAATGTCAGACAGGGAATACCCCGCCCCAATCTAGCAACACCAGCCCTAAGAGTTGCAAAATTCTTTCTTTCCAGGAATCTACAATTCAGTCCAAATGCTGGGCAGTTGAGGCTCAGTAACATCTATAAACAATTTTCGTAATTCAGTGATGATCCTGGAATACTGAATAGAAGGTGCTGACCCTTTGGAATTCTCCAGAATCTCGAACAACATACCTAGAGTAGATACTGACGTTTATTGTTCTACTTGCCCTGATGAAATAAATGAATTTGTTATGAATTCGGAGGACACAGCCAGAAACTGAAAATTCAGACCTCAACCGGTGTTAGAAAAAAAGTCTTCTTGGCAAGGGTAGTAGGCGCATTGAACAGCCAAGACAGTCACATCCGACAATATCAATAGCTTAAAAAATAATCTCTATTCTAACATCAACCATACTAAATACCAATTTTCTTGATAGCTTAATCCCATTTCGTATAAACGGAAGTTGTCTTAATGGCGCAATTTACTGCTGTCAAGAAAACCTTTTTACTGTTCATTAAATTTCATACGTTGAAAAGTCGACTTATACGCCAACGTATAAGATTGATGGGTATAATATTTCAATTTGATCTTATTTATAAGGTAGTTCAGTCTTACTTAATAATTGATATTCATAATCTTAGTCCCTATGCAGACTTTGGAAATTGATGATGCAAATATTTCTGCCCCCGAACAAGCCTCTTGGAGACATAGGCATAAACAGAGGTAGATAGGTGATTAGGTAATTTGAAGAAGAGTAGGGAGTAAAAGGAAAATCGATGTATGGATAGAAGATATTGATAGACTGAGAGAAAGAGAAAACAAGAAGGAGAGAAAGAAAGAGAAACAGAAAAAAGATGGCGAAAGAAAATGATAAATATATTGAGAGAAAAGCCTTAAATAGGAGAGATAGATATGCATATAATGCAATTGATAGATAGATTGATATCAATTGACTGATATATATATATATATATATATATATATATATATATATATATATATATATATATATATTATACACACACATTTATAGATGGATGGATGGTGATGGACAGACTGAGACTTGCACAAAAAACTGAGCGATGGATATTTAGAATTAAGAGTTATGGATGGATAGATGGCAAAGGGAAGTGAGCCACAAAAAGATACAATATTTACATTTTAACAGTCTTCCCTCTGAACCAGAATCAACTGACATTTTAAGTGCCTTAATCACCATGGAGGGAATCCATGGGCAAAGAAGGATTTAAATGTCCCTGGGGAAAAAAACGGCAACCTTCTATAAACCGATGATCTTTTGGTGTTCCCAGCTGTCACCAGGATTAGCAAATGTTTTTATACCGTTTATCCTTTTCTAATCAGCCACAACAACGACCTCCTGCGTTGAATGGATGTCACACAACACTTGAGCCTCTGCTGACATTACCGAGTCATCCTAAATCCCGTTGAATTTTTTTTGGCTTTCAATGTTTCTTGGTTTTATAGCCATTCTCCTTGTGCGATAGAGAATAGAGGAAAATAGTAGGGGAAAAAATGGAGTAAAATTAAGAAAGCAATCAGTATTTTATCGAATAGCGGTCGTTGATATTCCGATTTGAATTTGAATTAAGATGGCCTTGATTCATTTTCTGCACTTTGATCTTTAAATCTTTTTCTGTGAAGCTTCGTGGATTTCTGTTTAAGCAGTAAAAGTAGATAGATAGATAGATAGATAGACAGATAGATTGATGGAAATACTATAAGATCAATTGTTGAATAGATGAAACCAGATTGATATATATATATATATATATATATATATATATATATATATATATATATATGTGTGTGTGTGTGTATGTGTGTGTGTGTCTTTGTCTTTGTGTCTGTGTGTGTGTATGTGTAAAAAGCTTTACAGCTTTAAACATTAAACAACCAAAAACTCTTCCAAAGTTTCATTTTTACACACACACACACACACACACACACACACATACACACACACATATTTATATATTATTACTTTAATAAATTTGTGAAGGTCATTCAATGAAAACACAGGCACATATTAACATACTCACATACACACACACCCATGCATACACACATTTACACAAAAACACATTTTACACACATACCCACATTTATACTCACGCATTCAGGTAAAAGTATTGCACATTATTGTGCCGAAATCATCAAGTATATATCAAATAATATTTGTCATATCAAAGTTGTTAGCACAGAAAGTCATCAAAGTTGAGCGGGTTGGTGATGCACAACCCTTTGGAGGGGGGGGGGCTCATTTATTCTTGATCACAGGAAGTCGATGCGTCATTCAATATATAATGATTGGAATTAATGAAAGATGACGTACACACATTTTTTCCCCAAATCTACTCATTAATATGGAATCATGGAAATGCCTGAAAGATGAAAATTGTGCAACAAAATAGAAAAATGAATTATTCGATGAAGTTAAAGAAAATTAATTCCGTTAACTTCCGTTTTGTAAAAATCAATTGGTTCAAGTATTTTTGTGGTTGCCCCGGGCAGCCCCGCGTGATCCCTTCACAAATCTTGAGAAAACGCACAAAAAAATGTCATCATTAAAATATCGAAAGAGCCTAGATAACAACCTTTATAAGGGAAGTAACCGAATACTTCAAGGCATCACTTCCCGACGACGGACGGAAAGTAATTGGTCGAGTTCACCATTAGTTACATTTTAAACAGAACCCCCTCGCTAAAACCTTGAAAAATCGATTTTCTAAAAACCTGACAAATTCTTGGAAGGTTCTAGAACCAAGTAGAATAAGAGTGCGATTATTTCTGGCGAACCCCAGTCAAAGTTTGAGTGATAAGAACAACAAGAACAGTCCTCACCAAATGTAGATGAAAAAATGGCTATTGACTATCACATGTCGTTAAACCGAATTAACGCTCCCTTATTCAGGGTTGAGCGCTCTCTAAGTGAGGTAACTCGTTCACTGTAAGCTCATGCAATGCTCTTCCCACATGTAATGGAGCACTCTGGTGGATGAGGAATATATGTGATAAAGAAATATATCGCTTAAATTCAACCTTACTGACCGTCAAGTTTCGTGGTGCAGAGAGAAGATGCCAGCCTCTGGGTCTGAAGCTAAGGTTTCGATCCAGCATCGTGGTACTGGATGATATAATGGATAGTCTATAGTCACATTGAAGAGTTGTAATACAATGAAACAGCTGCCTGTGGATGACACAATAATATATATATATATATATATATATATATATATATATATATATATAAATTAGTATTATCCAACTGTGATCTGGTATTGGTTGGCGGCTATCTTGTCAAATGAGCTAAACTGACGAGTCTTACATACCTACGTCTTTATTTGTTATATATGTTATACAAAAGTCTCATTATTCATCTTCAGTCAGAATTGAATTAGGTGTGGAGTTTGACTCTGCATCAGCCTGGCCAATTTTCTGTTTTTTCTCCCAGAAAATAACTAAAGTTAATGTTAATTAAATTTAATTTCATGATAATTACAAGTAGTTGGAACGTTAATTCTTTTGTCAGTGTAACATGAAGCCTACAGGGAAAATAATGCCAATAACTGTTGAGTTCATGGTGAATCTGCTGCCATTAGTGGAGCCGAATGCCTTACATGATACAGATTTCGACGTTGGTAGTCGAAATATTCCGTGATGTTATTGGTTGGAATCGTTTCCGGAAATAGTAAGCCGATTATTGAAATCACGAAGATGGTGCTCCCCTACGCCACCCCCTTCACATTCCTCCACGTTCAGCATCCTTCGTGCGAATACTGTCAGTAACCCTTCCTTCGGCCGTATACAATGTACATACACATAGGCTTTATCATTTATTCACAACCGACTGTTGATGAGGAATAATCAGATATCCAGGGAAATCCATGTTCTGACAATACGCTTACCTCGTCGATCTCGGCAGTCAGGACATATAACCGGAAGCTGAGAAATCTCATTTGCTCGTGTAATGACGATAGCTGTGGAAAAGAATGGAAACTGTTTAAATATTTATGCAATGCAACAATCACCTCCCCGAGGATAGTATTTAGTGAGCTGGTTTAGTAGACCATTACTGAAGTAGTTAGATTGGTGGTTAGTTGAAAGGGAATTATGCACATAGTAGTCCTAGTCAGTGAACAAGACTTGCTTCAGTTCCTGACCATCGATTATCCTTTTTTTTGTCTTGATTTTCAATACATTTTTCTACATCGTCACCTTTTTAAACGTCCGTCCTTAGACATATACCTATCCTAGATCTCTCTGTCGTGGTCATCAAGACACCAATATCTCTCGAACCTGTCTAAATCGTCACACCATTTTATTTTGCAGTCGCTGCAGTTTCAGGTGAGATTTCTGGGGATTCACGTTGAGAGTCATGATCTCAAGCGGTTCTCGGACTTTTTTGCAACATGGCCTGTACAATGCCATCAGAGTTTTCTAAAGGATCCTATGATACCTCGGATTCCTGTTCTTCGTGTAATATATTGCTGTCTTGTAATCACCTCATGTGATGTTAGACATGGTCCTTTCTTGCATGCATTAAACGGTCTTTAAATTGGTCGCAGACCACTTTTTGCAAAACTGATGGGATCTTCCAGTTCAGCAAGATTTAGATCGGTTGCTAGATAAAATGAAATAATTCTTGCCACTAAAATGCCTCTGATTCGCAATGCACAACGTGCAGATTGAATGCCGAGACTTACTCAATTCAATAATTTCCTGTCACTCGTAGCCAGGCCAGTCAGAGGATCAAGGTAGGAAGGGGGGCTTTTTGTCTTGCATTATCAGGCGTAGTGTAGTGATCGGCCAACTCCCGAGGAAGATTTAAGGGAACACCAACAATGACTCTTTACATGATCCCCAGCTGCTTAAGTCATCTGGTGTTCTCAGACGGACATCCATCTAGGCACTGACTATCATTGACGTTGCTTAACTTCACGGTGATCGTATGAATCTAAACTTGATAAAATGATTCAATCGGTTAATTGTGAATCTCGGTGTTCAATCCTACTGCCTCCGTTCACTGATTTTGTTGGCGCAGAAAATCACTAAATCTCAGCGGATTGAGTCGCAGTCAAGTCAGTGGTCATCGATAAGCGAGAGGAACTGAAACCTATTGTAATCATCATCATCATCATCATCATCTTCTTAATCTTCTTAGCGTTCGTTATTGACCCTCCCCAAGAATCGCCAGACCATCCAATCGCAGGCGTCGCGGAGACATTATTCTTTGAACTTCTCCAGTTCATCAGGTCTTCCTATTTTTTTTGTTGGTCACTGTTTCGCATACGATCTCTGTGGATCATGTTTTGGGACGTGATGACCAGCGGTTGCCTGGCATTCTCGCGACATGGCCAACCCATTGCCATTTGAGTTTTCTGATGGATTCTATGATATCTCCGATTCGTATCAGATCAAAATTCAGTCGGTGCTGAAAATCGGCAGTAAATATTCTTCTATTTATTCCACTTCCGCCAGAATTAGCTCTGTCACTATTTATACAACGATAAGAACAAATCAAAATTTCGAGGTATTTGTTTAATCAAATCCCACCAGTGATATCAAAGGTTACACAAACAGTTATCTTGAAAAATATTTTCTCATTACAAATAATAAAAATAAGATGACTAATCACTATAACAAAAAAAAAAGACAAAGTAAAAAAACAACAACAGGTCTACTTAGTCACTCAATAGAAACTGTCAAGTGACCAACATCGGTAGCATGTTTGGGGTGATCAATTAAAAAAGACCGAATTTCATGAAACACTGGCAGATAAAAACTTGGGGATCAATTTAACATGAACGTTCTTTAAATCTACCCACAGCTTAATAATATAATTGGGGAGGGGTTTAAAAAAAGAGTTTTTTTTCGTGACATAATGAGTAAACAGTGGAAGAGTAAACATTGGAACTTTGAGCCTTTTAACTCCATTGGTTTGGCATATACGCGTGATACATATATACATGCATACATATCCAGCAAGCCAGACCAGATTAAAAACTGGAGAAACCCATGTTGATAGTCTTGGTGACAGTTTTTGTGGACGGTTTCTAATAGCAATCAATTTTAGTAACTTTGTCGGGTGGATAGAGACTGTCCCTGAGTCATATATACACGCTCATGCATACACAGAAGCTTTGATTGAGGGTGTTGGGGTGGATTCTAACAAATAAACCAATATGCCTCTCAATAAAGACTGCTACAGGAAAAAAAACAATACAAAACAAGCCATAAACTGGTAAATCCCATCCAGACATGGAGATGGTTAAAAGTGGATAAACACATAATATCTAATAAATCATAGGGATCGGAAGGAAAGTGATGGCATCAAGAGGCATGGTGGGAAGAAAAAGAAAAAACGGTGAAGGAAAAATAACTGATGATGAAGAAAAAGAAGAAGAAGAAGAAGAAGAAGAAGAAGAAGAAGAAGAAGAAGAAGAAGAAGAAGAAGAAGAAGAAGAAGGAGGAGAAAAAAGTTAAATAAATAAAAAGTACGAATGATCACAGAAGGGGAAGAGAGAATAATAAAAGTTGAAAAGAAATAAAAGGGGAAGAAGAAGAAGAAGAAGAAAAAGAAGAAGAAGAAGAAAGGGAGGAAGAGGAGGAGGAAGAGGAGGAGGAGGAAGAGGAAAGGAAAAGGAAGTAGAAATAAATAAGTGGTATAGAGGAAAGAAGAAGAAGAATAAGGAAAAGAAGAAGGAGGAGGAGAAGAAAGGGAAAATAAGATTAAATAAATAAGTACAAATAATAACAGAAGGGAAAGAGAGAATAATAAAAGTTGAAAAAATAAAAGAAGTGGAAGAAGAAAAAGAAGAAGGAGGAGGAGGGGGAGGAGGAAAGGAAAAGGGAGAATAATTGAATGAGAGGTATAAAGGGAAGAAGAAAGAAAGGAGACGAAGAAGAAGAAGGGGAAAAGGAGGAGGAGGAGGAGGAGAGGAAAAGGAAATAGAAATGAATGAGCGGTATAGAGGAAAGATGAAAGAAAGGAGAAGAAGAAGGAGAAGAAGAATAGCTGTAGTTGAACGAGTCTCAAAGTGGTTAAACTGACTGTTGACTGACAATACTTCGGTCAAGAAAGGGAAGCAAGAATTCCAGCGATCATTTACTGAATTGTACAAGGACTCCAAGTATTTGCTGCTGCCGATCAAGGTTTTCCCATTTCTCAGCAAACGTTATGTAACCCTACTTCAAGTATTTTGATTACATTCCATCCTTCACAATAATAATGCGCAAGTAGTTTATATATAAACGCATCAATTACATAATAGGTTTATTAATCACCACAATTCCAAACATGCTGGTTCATTCCCTGTTGCCGGGTTTAGGTGATTCAAGTGTTCTGACATTTATATCCATCTATCTATTAATCTATTTATCTATCTATCTATCTATCAGGATTTCGTCCAGTCTTCACTGTTTACAGCGAGAATCTTTAATTGCACACACACACACACACACACACTCCTCTCAAAGAGTAGGGAAAACGTTATTTTATTTTTCTTTATATTCGTCCCCCAAATGTTATTAGTATGAGTGCGTGTGTGGGGTAACAGTATGAATTTTGGTCACTAGTTTGTGCCTACTTGCTTTTTTTTATAAGATTTAAACTTCTTTAGTGATCACTGCCCAACAAAAGGCGAGAGAAGTAAATTATTCACCTCTTTCTCAAACTTTTTAATTGATCACCCCAACAAAGCATATACGGGTGGTGGTGATTCATGATTCCTATTGGAAATCATTCAACTTCGGTGTGGCTATAGACTATCCAATATCCCATTCAGTACGAAGTAGGATCGAAACCTTCGCTTAAGACCTAGAGGCTTGTATTTTACCCCTGTCCTACGAAGAACTGGACAGTTAGTTGGACTGAATTTAAGCGATATATTTACTCACGCACAAATCCCCATCCATCAGAGTGTTCCACTCTAGAGTAGGAAGAGCATTGCTATATAGCCTATAATGGACGAGTTACCCTACTTAGAGAGTGATCAACCCTGGAGA
>OY735229.1:39844825-39854825 GCA_963457665.1 Thysanoteuthis rhombus
GAATATAATGAGTACAAAACTATCAAATGCTAGCTTCTTTAGCGGTGATCGATCAAATCAGTCCAGATGATCAGATTCATTTTTGACGACTGTCTCGTTAAACTTTGCTCTTTGTATTTTGAAAGGTCGAACCTTGTTTGGGGTGGGGCCTGCGTTTCTCCTTTCTTGCACATTATCATCGGTGTCTGAGCTGGCGCGCTTTGAAATTTTGTTCTGTTAATTGTGGCAAGAATCATACATTTTGCTTTGAAGCATTTCTTAGAATAGGTTTCCTTTCAATAATTTGTGCTATCGTTAAAAATTGTCTGTTTTATTGCTTCACGTGAGTCATTCAACATCTGTTTTGGCCGCCATTTGCAATTAAAATCACGCGAATTCTCACAGTCAGTGAGAGGCGTACGTGCCTGAATGTATATAATCATAAAAAAAATAAAATGGCTGTCCCTATCTCGACTTTGCCAAATTTAACATTGATGGGGCCAAGTACACATTAATTATTGAAGGAGTTTCTATTTAATTGAGCTTTTTTTAAAAAACAAATAGAGGGAAATGAAATATCCCTGTATCATACAGTTTGGCTGAAAGTGGAGTCTTTAATTGTTCGATAATAAACCCGATGTAACGTAATAAATCCTCAAACATTTCGCCTTTTTTACCTTCAAGAAATAAAATAGATATCAAAGTACTGAAAAAAGATGTCACAGATATATTCAAATATCTATGAGACGATTTTCAAGGGAAAAAAAACGCATTTTAGTGGAAAATTTGCTTCAAATCATTGGAAGAAAATAGTTTTATCAACAATTTGTTACCTCAAAGGATGAAGAGTTCTTCGTTACGGGAAGAGAAAACACAAAATTACATTCTTCATTATAAAACTAGATTTTTTCAAGACGTATTTTTCGGAGGGCTGGGTCTGTAACACATCAGGGCCCTGAACAGCTGCACTGATCTCATTGCCTCAAGTACGGTCTTTTTCTGTTGTACTGTAAAGAAAGTCTACGTTGATTTCGTGAACTGAATGGCGTCCATAGTTCACCATTTTGACCATTGAGCCATCACCGAGCATATATGAATAAACTGTTATATGTGCTTACGCATAAATGTATTAACAGTCACAACAATAAGTGATACGATGGGAATAATGCCCATTCATAGCCGGTGTAAGTCTTGTATGTATCTTGTCACTAACATCGCTTCCACGGAGGAGACGTTATTTGTCGTCTGTTTAGTTTCTTACGTCACTCTCCTCAATGGGCGCAGCTTTCATTCAGACGTTTAATACATGAAGATCTTCAGACTATTGTCGATATTAAGCTGTTCATAACTATCTATCTATCTATTTATCTATCTTTCTATCTAGGTGTGTGCATATGTCAGCTCGTAGACATCCATGTGTAGAAGTATCTGAATTAGGTTCATAACTCTATATGAGCTGAAATCTATTGATAAATAAGTACATACATCTGTATCTCAAGTTATTAGCATAAACTTGTACTATATGTTTAGACATGAAGTTCAGAATATAAAATTTCTAGAATATATATATATATATATATATATATGCGTGTGTGTGTGTGCGTATGTGTGTGTGCGTGTGTGTGTGTGTGGATGGGTATGGAGTGTTATTCAGGTTAGAATCTGACAAGGTTAAAGCATTATGACAATTGAGAAAATTTATTTCCAACATTATTTCCCATAAAGCCGCCATGTTGAAAATCTTAAATAGATTTTCCCAGTCGTCATATATATATATATATATATATATATATATATATATATATATATATATATATATATATATATACTTGGATATTTAGAAAAATATATGTATATACATCAGAAAAACATATATATGCATACAGCTTGATATTCATATGATTTCAGTATGTGGCAATCATCACTTATCCATATATCTATGTTTATCAATAATAATATTCACATCTTGCAAATACAATGCTTATCTATTTTTCCTCTTTTTTCTCCTCTCAGGTGGTTCTCTTCTTTTTTTTTATCTTCCACTTTTATGTCTTTCTTTCTTTCTTTCTTTTCTTTCTTTTTTCTTTCTTTCTTTTTCTTTCATTTTTTCTTTCTTTTCCCCCTAATATATATAAGACACAACCGACACCAAAACAGTTGACATAATTTTCTTCAGCTTTCATGTTGGTTTGGCTGGCCCAATAGAGGTAGACGGCCGAAACATCTAAACATTTGCGACTTATTATGACTAAAACAAAAAAGAAGTTTCTTTAGTTCTTCTGAAAATCCCACCCTGAATATGTATTTTTTGTTGGGGGTTAAATGAGCAAGTGTTTAATTAAACGGTAAGCTAGTGCCCAGCAGTATTTATTTTTTCTTGGTGGGGAAGGGAATCCAGATTTTTTTTTTTTTTGCAGTGATTACTAGCAAACAAAAGGAGAGAAAAGTAACTTATTTATTGATCACTGCTTTTTCTCCCAATTTTTTTTAACTGATCACCCCTAACACGGCATGCTGTCGGGAGACGTTTGTCACGTGACATTTTTCTATTGACTGACTAAGCAGACCCGTTTCTAATAATATGCTACTTTCTTTTCATTTCAATCCGCGATTACTTGTCCATCCTACCTTTTTTAGGCGAGAAGTATTCAGTCAATCAAAGGAAAAAGAAGGGGAAAAAATAGGTCAGGGGATAGGTGGGGAATAAAAAAAACGATGACAACAAATAAAACGAATGAAAGAATCAATACTGAAACAAAGAAACCTACAAATACCTACATAAACCTATCTAAACAGCGATGTGATCGGCGTGGTGCGGAGTATTTTGAGGGTGGATGCCTAAAGACAGAAGCAAAAGGAGAAATTCCCGCGCCTGCAGGCTGAACGGAGCCATTTCTATCGTTTTCAAGAAGACAAGATGGCGTCCTCTCGCGAAAATGTCGATGTACGGAAATGATGTTGATTCCAGTTCGGTGGAAAACGCGATTGACAGCAGAGAATCGGGAAATGGCCTCTGATCCATTCGGAGATGGATTCAAACGCGTTCTGAATGGAATAGAATAGGAAACAAAGCTAGAATTATCCAACGAACAGTGAAAAAGAAATTAATTGGCTGTGGGTCTTTTATTTTGTTTCTTCGGCAGAAGGAGAAAACGAATGGAAAGATGAAATTTAGAAAGAGAGATGTTAGGCAGATAAAAAGATAATTTATTTACACACATATATATATATATATATATATATATATATATATATATATATATATATATATATATATCACGCAATTAATTGGCTTTACGTCTTTTATTTTGTTTTTTTGACAAAAGGAGAAAACAAATGGAAAGATGAAATTGAGAAAGAAAGATGTAACGAAGATGAAAAGATAGAATATATATATATATATATATATATATATATATATATATATATATATATATATATATATATCTTACTTTTCGAAAGTTTGTTCAACTCATTTCAAATGCGACCAAGCATCTCTAACAGACTCTTTTCAGATATTGGTCAGTCAGTCCCAACCACAATAGACAGCAGAAATAGGAAAGAAGGAAGAGGTGTGATATCATTGAAGGTGTGACATCACCTAGAAACCAACTGCTATAACGTTATAATAGAATGTACAATTTCGGCATTTTTGGTACTTAGAAACGCCAAAAATGACGATTTACGATTTGATTGAAAGCAATACTCTCGGAATATTTCCATATTGCAATTATGTACAAATATGAGAATGAATTGACTCAACAGAACGACTACTTGTTCTTCTTCCTCCTCCTGTTACAACTACCACGGATGTTAGGTACGTCGCTAACCGTGTGGCTCCTGTTCATTTTCACGAAGAAAGCGAAATTCAGAAGCAGCGTTCTGTACTGCTTTATAGAGAAAACTCTACAACGTATCCCCCTTCTTTCTCTCTCCCACACTTCAGTCTCCTGTACCTCCAACGTCCCAAATTTTTACGACTCATCCTAACATACCATCGTCATCATTTTGAAGGTCTTGAAACACTCAAAACATTTTTAAATATAAACTATGAACTCCTTCTATGCATTTTGACTTACAAAAGTTTTGTTAATAAATGTTTTACTCTGATAGCGAGGGAAACTCTTATATATATATCGGTCTCCACCAATTTCTTTCTCTCTTTCTCTCTCTCTCTCCCTCTTTGTCTCTACATACATACATATATATACATATAGTCATGTAAATTTTTCATCGTGTAATGCTGAAAAAGAACAAGGTTTTTGTCAATATCCATATATATTCCACAATTATCTATCTCTCATTCTCTTTCTCTATATATATATTCCAAAAGTATCTCTCTCTCTCTCTCTCTCTCTCTCTCTCTCTCTATATATATATATATATATATATATATGTACATATATAAGAACAATAATAAGATATACAACTGACGTGTTTATGAATATTAATGTATAAAGTTGATCTTAGTTCAAAACAGTGCTCAATACTGTCAGTAGAGTCGTTATAGAATAATTAAATATATTTCCTATGGTTCATTACATGTCCTCATTAACCAGAATATTTTTCAAAATTTTATTTTCAACAATGTGTGTTTAAATAAAGAATTGCTTCCTTGTCACACACACACACACACACACACACACACACACACAAATATATATATATATATATATATATATATATATATATATATATATAGAGAGAGAGAGAGAGAGAGAGAGAGATAAAACAGAAATAGGCTAAAAAGGATACACAAATATATATTCCAAACTATGTGTCAAATAGTGGAGTACCCTGGGAAGTTTAAACTCATTAACAATAGCTTGTAAGATGAATTTACTCGCCGTGGAAATAACGATCAATTAATCGATCGATCGATGAATAAATATGGAAGCTCTCAGATGAAATGAATGAATATGAATATAAAAATATTAGATTATACTTGGTATGCAGGCTTTCACGGAGCGTATGAAAAGATGAATGCTCTTTCTTTCACTTGTTCGTAACGTGATCAATTAAATGCATATTGATTCGACTGGGGAGTTGTTAATAAAAGAATATATGATGAGGCTGTGTTTCCATCCGGCAATCCCATTCGGTGACGGATAACCGAAAAGAGTCTGGAGATATCGTAAGGTTCTGCTGGGGCACCCTGGGCTATTTGTAATGATACTCTGGACCTGAAATCGTGCTTAATCACAAAGTCATCATGGAACCATACTGGACACCAGAGTCATTTTAAAACCATGTTTGATCCAGGAGCTATCTTTTGATCAAAGCTATGTTAGTGACATAGGTATTGTTTTTGCAACAATATGAAATTCACATTTCTTTGTCAGAATTTCATAATGGTTGTGCTAATTTTAATGTTTTGCAACCGTAAACACGTTCATACCTGCAGAAATGGACACAAATCTATAAGCAAATCTATGATCGCATATCTACATAGACACATGTTCACATACAGATGGACATAAAGATAGGCAGACAGATTGCCAGTCAGAAAGACAGACACATATACACACACACATGCAGGGTGATTATGATATCTTCCTCAATATCAAACATGTATTGAAAAGAGGTCATGTTAGGAACAAGCATAATATACCTTTCTGGATGTCAGGAATTTGAACACTCTTCAACAAACGTTACCCTGGACATTTGGGAAATGTTCCAACTCTTCATGTCATGGGTAGTTTTCCAACAAAACAGTGCACCGCAGGTCCAGCCACAAGAACTGTGAGGCCAATGGTTAACAGTTAAGGTCTGTAGAATCTTAGAAATATGAATGAAGTTTATTACCTACTTTATATCTCTATGGTAAGATGGATAGCAATGTGAATATGCACCTGAAAATCCCACAGAAATTGATTTTTACGCTCTTCTTTAATTGATTAAGATAATTTATTTCAAGTACAGTAAAAAAAATCAAAATTTGAACAAAGATGGTTGAATCTTCGAGAATTTAGACTAAAATGAAAATCATTGATAATCTCTGTAAAACCTTAAGTGCAATGTTAGATGTACGTTACAATGTATTCTTGTGCATATTTCACTGGACTAGAATATACGTAAGTGCAGTGTCCCTTGAGGAGCGGGGCCCTGTTGGGTGTTATGGGTCCGATTAACTTAAAGCCGTTCAACTAAGGTTAAGTTGTTCATCAGTTATTTTATTCAATATTTCCAAACCGAAGAATTCGGAAAGGATGGTCCAACACTATGACATCCTTTTGACTTAACCCTCCTGACTTTCTTTATGGGACTGGATCAAGTTGAAAGTATTCAGTTCACCAGTTCCAGATATTGAAACTTTGAAATCAATGATAAAGAATACTTTTGCAAAGGTGATTGCAGAGATATTGAATAATACATGGCAAGTAACGCTTAGATCAGAAGTTATCAACTAAGGGGTAACCGCCTCTCAGGGTTCGGATTTTAGGGTTACAAGAGAAGACTTTGGACCGCTGATTGAGGTTTCTTTTGATTCTGTTAGTTTAGATGAATTACTTCTTTATAGAACTGATCCAAGAGAATATATATGTACCAAGAGGAGAAAATTGAATGTTCTCGATGTTGAAAATTTGTAATTAATCATAAAGGATGCTTTTGCGATGGTGACTGAAGAGATGTTGAATAGCAAATAGAGAGTTTCATTTAGAGCAGAGGTTCTCAACCAGGGGTAATTCCCTGACCCTGAACAGAAGTTTAGGGTTTCAAGGGGGGATTTGGACTACAGTTTGGGGGATTCAAATTTAGGAGATTGATCTTTTGGCTCTGTAAGTATTGTTAAATTACTTCTCTAAAAAAACTAATCCAAGTAAATCTATATTTACCAAGAGAGAGAAAATTGAATGTTATATATATATGATTTGGAATGAATTTTCTGAGTAAGACAATCTTTGAAGTAAGGAATGACACTCTAAAAGAGTTTGGAAAGGATGTATTGGCCTAAATGACCAAATGCCACTGGCTTTGACATTCTCTGGACAACTAATAGATCGCGTGTTGAAGTTTACAGATAATCGAAAACATTTTTTTGTGGTGAAAGTATAATTTTCAATCAGCCATATGGTTTCGCTTGCATATATTTTGGGTAATATATGTTTTAACCCTGGGAAAGTATTTTTGCTTACTCTGTATATATATATATATATATATATATATATATATATATATATATATATATATATATATATATATATAGGACGGTTGAGAATTAACTTCCTATCGGAAATTATATTTAAGTTTTGCAAATACTGCTCTATTTTCGTGAACTTTTTTTTAGTGGGAGGGGGGTACCGTACCAAACCACGAACTCTGGATCAACTAGAGAAGCGTATTAGACATGTTATGGCCAACACATCGCTGGACTCCCTGCAAAGGTCTATCAAGGCCATACCAACGAAAGGCCTACAAAATTTTAACGAAGCAGACGAATTCCACCTCCGTATGGTCCACAGTAAAGCCAGTTTGACTACACTAGACCAATATATAATATAGTTTATTTTCACTAATCTTGTATATTGTGACAGAAACTCAATAACAATTACTTGTGAGATCAGTATGCGAACGCTTCTGTTGAAAATTTATGATCTACTTGAAAGATAACAAAGAATGATAGGAACCCTCCATCACAGTTAATAATTGAACCACCGTAGCGTCAAAATTTGAAGTCATGTAAAAAGAATTCCATTGAAAAATACATATGGCCAGAGTAAATTTTATTTCTGACATCGCTGGCATTTTCATCCGTAAAACTGTTAAAATAGGGTCAAAATATTTAGAAACATCTACATTCTGTAGAAAAAAACATCCAGGAACATCTACATTCTCTAGAAAAACATCCAGAAACATTTATATTCTGTATGAAAACATGTAGAAACATCTACATTCTATAGATGTGTCTAAATGATTATTGAGGATCTAATGTCATAAATTAACCTGTCAGAATAAGGCCATCATAAAGCAAAAAAAAAAACAACGTTTTTTTCATCCCCAAAATAAAGCAGGGATCTACTGGAGTCCCGATGACAGAAAAGAAAGAAATTTTCAAACGGGGCTTAGTGGAGTACTGATGCCAAATTTCAAATCCGTAGAGAAAAAAGGATGGCCAGGTGCGTTGGAAGACAAAACCAAATAACCCTTTAGAATAAAACCCCAAAATGTGAAAAAAGCATTTGTTTTTTTTTCCAAAAAGAAAAAAAGAAGATATTAGAAGGGTCTTGTGGAGTACTGATGTTATTTTTCAGGTCCGTCGACAAAACGATGTGGCCAGCAAGGAGCAATCGAACAAATAAACAAACACATAAACGTGCATATGAAAAAAGAATAGGAACTTCCTCCATCTTTGATAGTTACGCTCTTTCAACTCTTTACCACGGATGATATTATACGGAATTTTAAGAGTTTGATCAATTTGGAAATCAGAATGTTGCTGTGTCTTTTTGTTCCCCGATTCCTTTCTTCCCAAAACTGAGCATTTCTTCTTGGTAAATTTAGATTAGCAGTTTTCTTTCTTCTCAAAGAGTCGTACCCCTTCCAAGACTTAGAAATCTTTCTGGCATCTTTTAATCTTACGGTTATAAAATGAAATTGTAGAATGTCGAAATTGGACGAGATAACATGAAACAAGCCTATGCTAAAGTCAAACTACCTCGATTCATTGAAATCTAAAAGGTAAACGAAACAGAATTCATTTTTCGATACAATATTATTCTAAAACTTCGTATACAATTTCAACTCCTTTATTCATACTTCCGGTAAATGGGATTTGCTAATTTTAGAAGAACAATCAACTCGGGTTGGACTTTGGAAATGGGAGAGTATTCATCATAGTTTTTTGCGTACGACACTATGTCACTGTTATTTGTGCATGACGCCACTCGTTTTTCTCTTGCTTTTTTGAAAATCCTATGTTTTTATATAGCTTAATGGTTCTATCATGCCAAGTTCTTTTAATGACATTCTTACTAGCAAGGTAATTTTCACGGAAAAGAAAGATAAACAAAATGTACTTGTTACATAAAAATAGTATTTTCCATTACAGGAATTTAATGTTTACAAAAAAAACAAAAAAAAAACGCCGAGAACTCAGAAACGCGAGTTGACACATGACGTCACAGAATCACTCTTTCTTTTTCCTCTCCCTGTTATTCATATCTGAAATTCACACATCCTAAATCCCGGATCTGATTAATTGCAATAACAAAGTCAATTTTGAGAGTTTGGCAAAAGTGTAAAAAGCAAATTATTAAAATTCATCAGATCTGTATCAAGATATTGTTAATGAAATCATTCAATGCACTGGCTGCTATTTCACATAGAAAAAAGTTATAGACATCAGCAACATAATCAGTACATGGATACTAATTATCCGACAAAATGGTATTAAAATGACAAAAGTTGCAAGAAAATACAATTGGTGGTAAAAATGGCACAACTTATTTTATTAACATGTTTCGTATACTCAGCTTCATCAAAAGTGCACCTATCGGAAATTTGTCATACTACAAAGTTATCATTCGGGTGAAGACATTGATCTTAATACATCTACATCCAGTATCGTTTTTATGGGTGTTAAAAAATTCGATCCTTTTAATTTATCTCAGTCACTGTTGGGGTGTTATGTTTCAGTGTCAACTTTCATATCTGTGTTCTGAGCACAATAAACATTGCAATAATAATAATAAAAAATCATTATCTTCTCGCTGCCCCCCAAATGCTCCACGCACCAGATGGATGTGCGTGCAACTTAGGTCAAGAACCACTAGCTTATATAGGCGCCGATTCAGATCTGACCTGAACAACCTTTCTTCACGTAAAATTCGAACAATGTTTTCATCCCTTCAGGAAAGGTTCAAAGCCAACCGAAAAATGATGAAGAAGAGATTTTAGACTTTGTGTTAGAAAGCTTCATCATCAATATACCGAACTAAGCAGTGGAGTTACTCTTGGCTTCGACGTACTTCTTGCTGGTGAAATCTAGATATGTTTACTGAAGACCCTCAGAGTTCTTTCT
>OY735229.1:39859825-39862325 GCA_963457665.1 Thysanoteuthis rhombus
TATATATATATATATATATATATATATATATATATATATATATATATATATACGTTTTGAATACGCATCTGATTGCTTGCATTTGAAATAAAGACGATTACCAGATCATTGTTTGCACGTTGTTGCACAAGGTTGCTTCACAGGAATGCATGTCACTAAATTCAGTAGATTTTACCTTGAGATGGTAAACGTTTTTCTAACTTTTAGGGTCAAAAGTGAAGGGAAACTTTTTTACAAGTCTAAAACTTCATTTTTTTTACCAAATATTTCACTTGGATAAGTATTTAAGCCTGTGAGTTTAATAAATCCTACCCATCGAATCATAGGCTACATAAACATTTAGTTATACATATTTCAATGTATATGCATATTCAACTCTCTTTCATGGTCTCTCTATTCATATAAAGATATATCTTGAATAGTGTGGTTAATTTGTTTCAAAATTTATCGTATATAATAAAAAACTGCACTTTTAAAATTATTATTGTTATTGTTATCATTATTATAATTATTGTTATTATAATCATCATTATTATTATATTTATCTTTTTTCAATCTATTGCTGGGTAGTTACCAACAATTTTGAGCAAAAGAAGCTTGGAGTGCTGTACAATCCCCCCCCCCTCATCTTATTTTGTACATTGCAATCTTTTGTGTGTGTGTGTTGCAGTTTGTGTATGTGTTGCTGATTTTCCTTTGTGCTGTAATTTGCATTAGTATTCAACAGATGATAGCGCTTGTCTCAATATACGGGCATTGTCTGTAAGCAATATCTTCTGGATTTCAGATAGAGAGAGAGAGGGGCTCGTCAAGAATTTCGACTGGATGTTTTTCAGTGCCTTCCTTGATCATCCTGGGCGCCCTGACAATAACAGGGACAGGTTGTGTTTTCAAGAACCATTATATATAAATATATTATTTAATAGATCTTGCATTAGAAATCACATCTAAGGAGCATCTTTTTAATATTTTTTTTTACTAATATTTTCTTGTTTTCGTACAAGGGGACGGATCTTTTGTTCCAATGTATACAGACATTTTTCAAAAGATGAAGCGCTTTTGGCAGCATCTTCTTCCATTTTCAAGAGCAGGGTGCAGTTTTTGCCAAAAGTGCTTTATCTTTTAGAAAGTATTTATGTATATTGTAACTTAAGATCCATCTACTTGTACAAAGAATCAAAAAGACTCTCTTCTTCCATCTTTTTTGACGAAAGGCGTATCAAAGAAAATATGCTGCCAACTATATATATATATATATATATATATATATATATATATATATATATGCAATGCTCCTACAGCTCTGGAATAGAGCACTCTGGTAGATAGGGAATCATGCGAAAGTAAACATATCGCTTATTTAGGTCCTCCTGACCGTACAGTTCCACGAATGGCAGGGGTGGAACATCTGCCTCTGGGTCTGGAGCGAAGATTTTGACCCTACCAAGCGGTACTGGAAGGGATACTGGATTGTATATAGCCACACTGAACAGCTGCAATGTAACGAAACAGCTGTCTGTGGATGACACTATTATTAATTATCATCATTATAATTAACACTCACTTCTTTAGGGTTGCGCTATCTTAGGTACAGCACTCGTTTACTCTAGGCAACTATAGCAATGCTCTTCCAACCCTGGAATAGAGCACTCTGGTAGATTGGAAATTATGTCTAAGTAAATTTATCGCTTGATTTGGTTCTTCTAACCGTCCAGTTCTGCGTTGTGCAGAAATAGAGCATCTGCAACTGGGTCCGGGGCCAAGGTTTCGACTCTTACCTAGTGGTACTGGAAGGGATATCGAGTCTATAGCCACAGTGAAGAGTTGTAAAAGACACTCGCACCCACCCAACATCTCCCCAACAAAACCAAACAGGCGTCAATTCAATAAAAATAGCAATCCCACATTAACCCCACCCAGTAACCGAATCAAGCACTAGCTAGACCAAATACTGTTCCCTTCAACCTTGGCACGCATACACAGGAACAGAAAATAAGAAAAAAGAACCAAACTTAAAAATGAAATAAAAATAAACAATAGTAATAATAATAATAATGATAATAATAATAATAATAATCATCATCATCATCATCATCTTCATGATCAGTCTTTTAACGTCAGTCGTTGGACATAGACCTTCCCCAGGATTTGCCACACTCATGGGCGTTGCGGAGCCAGTACTTCATGAACTTGTCTAGCTCGTCTCGCCATCTAATATTCTGCCGGCCTCGGTTACGCATGTGATGTTGGGGGATCCATGTCGTGAATAGATAACCCATAGAAAGACGACTCTCCGCTTGTATATAAAGACAAAAGGTAGATGGAGAATCAGTTGCCTGTTGATAGTAATGGTTGAGTGAAACTGATCAGTAACAACAAAATTGTAAATATCCATCCATGTATTCATTTATCTCTCTATCAATATGCATGTATACATAATTCTTACTCATTTACATACACACAAACACATTGCATGCGCATGCACAAAAAGACTCCCTTC
>OY735229.1:39867325-39902325 GCA_963457665.1 Thysanoteuthis rhombus
TATATATATAACACTCTCCGTTCAGTCAGTGAAGACAATGGAATGACTACAGGTTGCAGTCTTTAGCTGAAGTAGTCCAATGGAAAGCAGAGACCGATACGCCTGACATCAGCTTGGTCTGCAGGAGCTGACGAAAAGACCTCCCTTTTGGTGTAAACGTCAAACCAACTTAAAGCGAACTCCGCGCCCTGGTTTAGAATAAGAAGTGTCTTTCTCCTAGACTTCACAATGTTAGAGAGCCCAATTTGCCCTGCTATTTTATCCACCGCTTGAAAGGAGCTGATGGATTCACGACTTTCTCTTTGGTGTTAAGTGGACAGAAGCATCCCCATCCAAGTTTGAACTTTGATCACCGATTCCATTATCCGAGTCTTTACCCACAATACCAATAGCACATCTACTATGCATGCATGTGTATGTGTGTGTGTGTTAAGATACTCCAGGGAGCTGAACGCCTCTGCCTTGCATGGTTCTAGGTCAGCTTTGGGCAGAGTGTAGTAGCTGTCGGTCTTCTCTTGACTTTCAAGGATAATTTCGGTGTTTGGATGTCGTTGAGTAACCATTTCTTGTTGATTCAATGGCAAGCCAAGTCCAGCCATTTTGATTTCTCACTCCTTATGTCTTGCTATTCCTGGAGAAATGTTTAACTCTGCGACACTCAGAACTGTGGTTGATATAGCTTCCAGTCATCTTATTCCGGCTTGTCACAGGTTTTTTGCTATTTGATAATTTGAGGGTGGAATGTATGTTGCATAAGCCTACACCATCTAGTTTATGAATAGATATCACACTCTTTCTCTTGCTAAAAAAGGAGTTAATTTGACCATTTTCAGCCAAGAAATAGGGTCAATACGTTCACGAAGACGAAATGGTTGGACACCCTATTTCGAACTTCAGTGTTTATTTTTACTATTAATAATCAAGTGATGTTGAAAACGTTCCATTTCTAATTTTGAATGACCACCTTGAGGGTATTGTACAGATATCGTTGGTGTCTCTGCCCAACAAGATAAATGTTTTCTTTGACTGAACTGTCAGATATATAACGTGTAGGAATGAATAACACTGGCTGATAAAAAAAAATCATTCAATCGATTGGACCGCTTATTAAAGCAGGACCATTTACTTTATTCCATGTGTTTTTCAGTCGTCAACTTTACAGGTTTTCTTTGTCTCTTTTACCTTAGCACCATAATCCGTTGCATGTCAACATGCTAAGGTTTCTTGCTGGGAACAGAGCAAGTAAAGAAGAAATAAGATGCGACTTCCGGGAACCACGCTTTATTTTTCTTTATATTTTATAATCTACTTTCACTTTCACTTTAATGTTTCCTTTTTGCAACTGCATTAGTTTTTGCGTTCGGGTGAATCTTCTAAATCACGTTATTGTCCTACTCCCGCTTATTTCCTCCTCCTCCCACTTCAACTCTTTCTCCTTAGGATCATAATCATCATCTTCATCATCGGCATCACTATCTTTCTACAAAGCAAAGGAAGGAAGGAAGGGGAAAAAAAGGGGATTCTTGTTTAAAAAAAAATTCGATATATAGTATATAAACTGAAATATAGAGAGAGCCGAAAAGAAAGTACAAAGAAATAATTGAGAGAAAATAAAAGTGGAGGAAGAGACAACAAAAAAAAAAAAGATGGATAAGCCGATAACCAATTTGCAAAGGAAAAAGAGCGAGAAAATGAAGATCCAACACAAGGAACTTGTTTTTGTTTTTTTCTTTCACAAAAACGACTGGAAAAAAAGCAAATCTTACTTGTAGCAAAAAGTGAAACATCAGAGGAAAAAAACAAGGGCGCCCAATGCCATTCACATGATACTTTGGGGGCAGTTTATTGGGATATAAGAAGGAACACAATGAAATTGCAGAGTGGTTGAATCACCTTAGAAGAAACAGATTCCATTGCATCGGTGACGGACATTGGATCGAAATAAACATCTATATTATACATCGTGGAGATCCAAGAAGAGCTAACCAACAACGGAATCCAAAGTTTCCGTTTCAAAAGATTTACAACCTCGCGCAGAAGACAAGACCAACAATTTATTCAAATACTGGATGGGAAAGGAAAATCTTCCAGAGGATAACGAAAGGGAAAAAAATGATCCTGATCCAAAAAAGAAACGCCCCCCCCCCCGAAGAACAATTGCTGGCATTTAAAAAAGCAAGCCTGTGATAGGGGAAAAAAAACCTCACGAGACAATTTGCTGGAGAAATATACTTAGAACGTTAGAAAAGGCGAATATTTCTACTTGGCGCGAGTAAAAGGATATTAAACGACCATTTATGCGCATGCTCTGTTCTTTTGTGAAGATATAGCAATGTTACCAACTTTATTTTCGGATTTACATCTAAACCTCAGTCAAAAACATCTTGAAACACTTGGGATTTTTCAGATTCACCACACACTCACACAAATATATACGTTACCAAGAAATGGATATATTATCTGATAGAATGGTTAATAATTGTGTTATATTATATGAAATGATCACCCGTAATTACGCAGTGAATTTATAATTTAGTGTAGACAACGTAAACATAAAAACGATTAAAGAAATAATGGTTAATAACTACAGATCATTTCAAATAAGAGTTTCTATATAATATAATGCAATTTATAATCATATATATATATATATATATATATATATATATATATACATACACACACACACACACACATATATATATATATATATATATATATATATATATGTATATATATATATATATATATACATATATATATATATATGCATATATATACATTATGAAGGAAATATTTTATATATCATCAATAAATCAAACATGACTTCTACCTCAAACATTTTTTAATTAGAATATTTCTCAATTTTCCATTACCATAACTTATTTCATTGAGATAAATCAAGAATAAATATTACTTATTTCATTCAAAAAATCAAAATGGTTATTAATGACATGATGACGAGAAACATCTTTATTCAGATGAAAAACATCTAAATTGACAAAACTGTGCGAAGGACATTATGCAGGAACATCTAAATTGACAACACTCATATTTCAGTATGTCAATCAGCGATGACAATCGATACTATCGATACTAGCACTTCCAAAAAGCAACCAGAGAACAAATGATTAATTATGAATCAATTTTTTCAAAAACAAGCCAGAAGAGCCTAAATTTGGCATAAATTGACTACAAAGAGTTTAACAACATGATTCAAAACCTTGGATATTGAAATTTCCAAATATGACGAATGCAATAGAAACCTATAGCTGACTGCAGAAAGACAATCCCTTCTAGTGGTCAAGATATAAAGTGATTGTTACTAATTTGGACTAGTCTTTACCCTCGTCCTAACTGTCCGTTTCTTTTTATCACAAATTTGACATAATCCTACGGTAACGATTAAACAGCATAATCAATAAATAAAGAGGATCAAACTCGATATACGTAAAGCGGTATTTCATTTGTAATAGAGAGGTATTTTACTTCCATTAGTTCTGTCATAGTAATGATACCGCGTAATTACATCCGTTGGAACTGTGAACTTAGAGAGAGAGGAGGAGAGAGAAATACCTGATGTGTATATATGAATTACAGATTTTGCACCCTCCCTCTAAAAAGGAGAATTAGGAACTTGCTGAATGAAAATGGAAAACATTATTCAAGAGCTAAAGAGAATGCATAACAGGTCTGGTTAGCAATACAATAGAAACCCTCTTCTGGCAAAATCGGAAAAAAGAGTGATCAATAGATTAGTTATTTCTCTCGAATTTCTGTTGAACATTCAAAGAGGATGTATGAATGCTACCGGACACAAATAAAATGATCAATTCAAAATGAACCTACATTGCAAATGGACCCCTTCTATCAAAACAATATACTGGGGAATTATCAACAGAAATTTTAGACATAACATTGGTTTATTGTTTCAATTTTCAGCCCTCTTGCTTAGTTGGTATGGCCTGTACGTGTGATATATAGCCAGCCAGCCAGCAAGCCAGACTAATCTTAAAAACTGAAGAAACGTATATTGACAGTTTTGTAACAGTTTTGCTTGACAGTTTCTAGTATAGCCCTCTTAATGTAAGTTCTTTCCGGTTCCTGAAGAGCAAATCTCGTTCGTTGGATGTGCGTTTAAAAGCCATTGTATCCGACAAGAGGTCCTACGAGATATTCTATGCGATATCCATGTCAAGTAATGCAAGCCCTGAACACTGGCCAATATGGAGATGATGACAGGCTCTCTAAATTTCTTTTCTTATGGAGATCCTTTTCTTGTTGGTCGATGTACATGAGTCTGTGTGTGCCGACAAGGCTAGCATAGTGTCATATATATATATATATATATATATATATATATATATATATATATATATATATATATAATTCTGCCTCGCGATACTAAATGGAATAATGAAAAGTCTATAGCCACACTGAAGAGATGTAATACATCGAAACAGCTGTCTGTGGATGACACAATAATTAACGCTCCTCTATTCAGGGGTGAGGTAACTCATCCATTGTAAGCTTATGCAATGCTCTTCTATAGGAATTGAGCACTCTGGTTTATGAGGGATTTCTATGTGATTTAAAATATATCGCTTGAAGTCAGCCTTACTGCCTGTCCAGTTCCGTGGTCCAGAGGTAGAATATCGGCCTACGGGTCTAAAGTGAAGGTTTCAATTCTGCCTCACGATACTGGATGGGATAATAAAAAGTGTATAGCCACACTGAAGAGATGAAATACATCGAAACACTGTGGATGACACAATATATATATATATATATATATATATATATATATATATATATATATATATATATATATATATATATATATATATATATATCCTCGGAACAGGTCCATAGTAAATCCCTACAATAAAATTAAACATACAAAATTTGAACAATAGAAATACAATCAAATTCTGTATTAAACATGGAATTCCCTGAAGACTTCATTAACTATGATCGGAGAGTTACTGACATATATATGTATATATATACATACATATATATGTAACAGAATTATTAAATAGAAAAAAATGGAATAAGGTCAAAATACTGGCTCTACTCAAAATTTTTATTAACTATTATGTCTGCTGGTGGTTATGAATTCCAAACCAGGGAGTATGGTGCAAGTTTTTTTTTCTAATAGTAAAGTTAATAACTTAATAACCCACCTAAAGATATACGAAAAATGACTCACATAGGTATTTAGCTACCCCAAAGAGCAATCAAATCAACATAATTACGTTATACATGAGGAAGTAGAATCAAACAACCCACTAAGGTCATATAAAAGAGGTCCTAGCAAAATAGATATGGAGATGAATTCAAGTGAGAGTAGAACAGGATACATACCAAAAATGACCTGGTAGAAACAACCACTTACTGATAATGTAAACACTTGCACTATACTCCCTGATTTGTATTTGATAACCACTAGCAGACATACACCTCCATTAAATAAAACAAAATATAGCAAACAATAGCCAGACACTAAACAAAAACAGATAAGATAAAAAAAGCTACTACCTAGAATAGTTGACAGCCCCACCCCCAATGTCCCTGACAGGAATCTAAAATTAGGCGAATAATTCGCCTGGAAAAGCCCAAACAGTGCAGAAACATAAACGGGTTTGCGTAGCGAATCCTCATTCTATCATATTCTAAGCTCTACTCTAAACAAATCCAATGTTTAAAGTTGGATGTATTGAGCAATCTATAGAAAAACTATCGAACATCGGATATTGTGTTATATCGTATTATATTATACTGCATCTGTGATTTGTACTATATCTATCTCTCTCACCCTCTCTCTATATATATATATAATTATATAGATAGATAGATAGATAGATAGATGGATGTTCCTGTTTCCATACTTATTGATATAAAATTCTCGGCAGTTTATATGAAAACTGTCAAAACATTCTTGATCTAGCGCTTTCGGCAATTTGTTTAGCTATTGATAAAATCCAAGACTCTAATGGTTTAGGACAAAAACAAAACAAAATAATTTACCTAATTTAAAGATAAAATCATTTTTTTAAAAATCCGTTATTAAGCTGTTCCTACAACGAATAACGTCATAAAAGAAAGGCACATTGAATAAATTTTCTTCTGGGCAGAATCTATCAATTGGTTGTTAAATGTAATTGAAATTCAGGAGATAACTACTGAAAAAGGATCTCAGTCAACTTTGGATTTTTTAAAATCATAATTACAAGGGCTTAAAGATTCAAAAGTATTTATTCAGTTGACAAGGTATCGTAGCTAAGTTTTGCCAAGTCTGGCACAGAAGCTTTAAATTGACGTGGTAAAGTGTACGCATATTATTAACAAATACTGTCCAAATCGATCGTTTGTAAAATTAAAAAGACAAACCTTTTTTTTTCAACATTGAACTTATTTGGTTTTATTTAACGATTCGTTCAACTATCCTAATCTATTTATCATTTGATAATTCCATCAGCTGAAACGTTTCATCTCTCTCTGTAAAGAACTGCTGTAGGTACCCTCTACTATCTTCCAGGGAATCGACACTTTTTTTCCATTAAGATAATTCTGTAAAGAGCGAAATAAATGGTAATCCTTTTGCAGGTGCAAGATTTGATACCTACTGTGGATGAGTGAAAACTTCCCAGTAACAATTTTTGTCTGGTCCCCAAAGGAACACACGGTCTAGCGTTAATCCGATGAAATATTATACCCTTCCACTTGAACTAATTCGGAGAGTTTCATGTCCATTGATTTCATTTAGTCTAATCGGGGACTATTCGTTCGAATCAATAGTTTGCTTCCCTGGAAAGGTTTCATAGTATAGAACCCTCTTCCAATATTGCCATACATACAGCCACTTGAGCAAGATTCATTGTCATCAGCATCATCAGACTTATAGCGTTCTTCGTTGGACACGGACATTCTCAAAAATTCGCCAGACGTCTCTATCACGGGCATCACTTAACCAGTACCTTGCGCCATTTGTCCTTGTGCAGTTTGTGGTGGTTCAACTTTCTTGCTCCACGATCTGTTTCCATCGCCCGTCTTAATTGAACAAAGGAATATTTCATTTATGCTCATTTGGAAATATGCTACAGTAAATTTTTTTCTCGCCTAACTGATGTCGAAGCTACTCATCAAAATGACGAACAGAACCAAGTTGGTGCCAATTATTTTCAAAGCTTGATTTGGATACTTTGGTTATGTTGGCTATCTCCGACATCTTATAAAATTTATTATTTCTCAGTGATGTCTTGATTCGATTGCTATCAACCTTAACCGGTCCACCCGAACATGGAGCATTATTCAGCGACATATCCCCAGCAGGAAACTTTACAAACCACTTTTGACACATTCGATAATTCACAGTAGCATGAACTACTTCAAAATTTGTTTGCATTTGAATCGTTTTTCTGTCAAATCAACATAAGAAAAAATATAGCCACTTCAGAATTGTTGACTGTTTGAATGGATGAACAGAATACATCAGTAGTATTAGTGGAAACGTCATTTTGAATTTCTTTGATGGAAAACCGTATTCGCCGTCTATCCTGATTTCTTTGTGTCCCCGTTCTAAGTTTTGAAAGATCATATCAAAGTAAGCTTTGAAAAGTTTGGGTGAGCCGGTATCACCTTGTCTCACTCCTTTTGAAAAGGTCCCAGAGTCTTTATCTAGCCTGATGTAGGAACTGCTTTGTTGGTAAATATGTTGCAGTACTCTGATCTATATGGAGTCTACACCTTGTATTATTGCGTCAATGACTTTAGGGTTTTCCTACGAATTGGAGGATTTTTTAAAGTTAACACATGCCACAGCTAGTGGCATTCTATATTCTGATGCTTTCTCTTTTAGTTGATTCACTGAATGGAGATGGTCAATGGTTAAGTAGCTTTTTCTGAAGCCAGCTTGTTCCCGTATTTGTTTTTCCTCTAGTGTTTCGCTGATTAGGTTGGTGATCACTTTGGTGAAAAGTTTGTTGAGTAGGCTTATTTGCCTGTAGTTGTTGAGGTCTTCCTGGTTTACTTTTTTGTATAACAGCATTATGATTGCGGTGTTCCTCTTTTTTAGGACTTCATTTAGTTTGAGGCATAAGTTGAATAAGATGGCTAGTTTCCTAATGAAAACTTTTCCAGCTTTTGGGGGTCGATCGATGGTGATGTAGACAGGTCCAGGGGCCTTTCCTTTCTTTGTTCATTTGATGGCTTGCTTCCCTTCCAGTGGGGTAACTTCTTTGAAATCCTCGAATTGATTACTGTCGGCTCGCGTTTCCTGCTCGTTTTTTTGCGTCGTTTGTTTGGTGGAATAGATAAAAATAGATAGATAAATAAGATTCCTAGGCACGTTCGACGATTTGGCAGCAGCCACAACGTTCAACAAAAAAGTTTGTCGTACAAACTACACTTGTTTGAAAAGTTGGCGCCTATAACTGACGGGAACAAATTCAGATTAATGCCCAGATCAAGTAACAAATCGTTTCTAGTTTACATTTTTTGTACTAAAATTTAGTAGTTCTTCTTGCTGTGTGAAAATATATATTACAGGTATCATCCATATGGTGACTGATAAATTCTATGCCCATTGATATTCTTAGAATTAAACTAAAGAAAAATGTAATTCTAAACCCAGGGGAGTCCGTAGTTCCCCCCATCTAACGTAGAAAAGTTAGCAGTGGGGCTGAGATACCATACACTCAAATGAAAGGCCATAAACCAAGATTATAGATTCCAGTTACTCGGAATTAACCAGTCCCGACATTCTACAGAAAAAGTTTGTCTTACGAACTGCACTTGTTTGAAAATTGGTCCCTACAGCTTGGTTATGCAGGAGTTCTATTGAGCTATTTTCTCTCTAAATGTCTTGTTCAAAATGAAATAATCTCATATCTTAAGTGAAAGCCCAGGACTCTTTCTAAGGAAAAACTTGATGGAAAGAAGGGAGAGTTATGAACAATTCATCATCACCCACCCAAATACTCGGAGATTAGACTCGGGATAACTCTGTAGTTGTCGAGTACGTACTGGTAGGCCAACCATTCATGTTAATGAATACTAGGAATTATAGATCACAATACTGGGAAAAGAGGGGTGTCGAATTTTGATTCAAAGATGAAAATCTCAAAATGGGCGTAAGGGAGTCACTGCTTTGACCCACCACAACACTCGGGAAAACCTATCCAGAACTATGGATGGTCTCTTATGCTTGCGTCATTTTATATTCATTCTCAGATTCTCACTTCTCGAACTCTGGTAATATCGATTTAAATCCAGAACTGGAGCAGAAAAATCAGACTGTATTGTAATACTATTCATCATCAACTATGATTCTTCTATATCATTGACTGTTGAGCTTAGAAATCCATTGAATACCAAATTTATGAAGAAAAAAAAACTAAAAATGTCTCTCAATCGGAGAATATTCTTGGATCTACCCGAAACCTACCCAAGTCTTTCTTACTCCATTGCCTCTCCTTCCACTGAATTTCATTGAGATTCATTGAGTACTTTCGGAGATATTGTGTAGACAGACATTTGAAAAAAAAAAAAGATTACTAAGAAACTATATGGAAAATTGTTGGGCATTCAACTTGGTGTTACTTCCTCTGATGGTGTCCCCTGGGTTGGACCGCTCCGCCTGGTCTGTCAGTGTTCCAGTGCATCATTCAAACGAGTTGGCCGAATTATCAGTTTTTTTTTCCTGCAGGTTCACAGGTAGCATCTTCTTTCAAAAGCTCATCCGATTTCTTGGTTTTCAAATTGAAAGGTCTTCCACGGCGTTCTTTGTCCCTGAGCTCAAAATATCCCTTTGAAACTTTCCAAATCATTCCCGACATGGGCTTGCACCGACGGCACCATTACCATGAACTTTAGAGACGCAGGTCTGATTACTCATTCAATAGAAACTGCCATGTGACCAACCAGTTTTGGCAGTAATTTAGGGGTGATTAATTAAAAAATTGGTAAAAAGATGATCAATGGATAGGTCACTACGCCTTTTGTTGTCAGTGATCATTAAAAAAGTCAAAATTTTCAACAAAAAAAAATGAAATAATAATACGGAAGCATGAATGTTGCCGGACATAAACTAAGCGACCATTTTATCATTGAATTACGTTGCAGATCACCCCCTCCCACTAAAAAAACTATTTTATGGGAATTGAAGGAAAAAAAAACAACAAATAGACGTTTTTTTTTCAAGGCATATAGAAGAGTATTGGTTGAAATTATAAGGAGATGCCTATTCAAGCGATACACACGTACAAAACCAGAGACGGACAGACCCGCTCAAAAACTGAAGAAACCTAGTATAATTCATTTGCTTCTTTCATTCCTCTTCTTCTTCGTGCTGTCTTTCTTCGTCTCTTCCTTCATATCGCTCTTTCTAGTCTCTATCTATTCTTTTTCATTTATTTCGTTATTTGTGATTCTTTTATTCATCCTACTCTCCGTCTTCTCTTGCTTCATTCATTCCATTCTGAGTCAATTCACTTTCCGAAATCAATATAAGTAGAATTATTAATACTATTGTTATTGTAATATAATCTGTCCGCCTTCATATTAACTGGCTTACATGACGCTATATGACAATTAATTGTGCACAACCCGGTCTCCTGCGCCACAAGACAAAGAAAACTCTCTTTTCTTTCTTCGTCACTTTTTATATTCAATATCTCAAAACCTTTCTCTCTTTTTTTCTTTTTCACTTTCTTCCTTCATTTCTTTCTTTCTTTCTTTTTTCTTCATTTTCCATGTTAGATATCTCCAATATTTTTTTTACCTTCCTTTCTTTCAATACTTCAATCTTCTTCCCTTCTTCCTCTTAATGGTTTAATTTTCTTTCCTTCTATTTCTTAATATTTTCATCGTCTTCTTATTTATTTCTCTTCAATACTTCTGCCTTCTCTTTTTCAGTTTTTCTTCCTTTCTTTCTCTTAATACTTCAATCTTCTTTCCTTCTTCCTTTTGATGCTTTAATCTTCTTTCCTTCTATCTCTTAATACTCACATCGCCTTTCTTTCCTTCTCTCAAATACTTCAGCCTTCTTTTTTCCATTTTTCTTCCTCTTGATACTTCAATTTTTTTCCCTCTTTCTCATAACACTTCAGTCCCCTTTTCCCTTTCCCCCATTTCTTTCTCTTAATACTTCTATCTTTTTTCCTTTATCTCTTTTTCTTTCTTCCTTCCCCTTAATGCACCAGTCTTCTTTCCTTCTTTTTTTATCATTTCTTTCTTTCTTTCTTTCTTCCTTCTTCCCAACTCTTTAATTTTCTTTCTTTCTTCCTTCTTCCCAACTCTTCAATTTTCTTTCTTTCTTTCTTTCTCTCGGATACTTCACCGTTTATTTCTCCCCTCGTTTCTTTTGTTTTCATTTCTCTATTTCTCTTTTAACCTTTGTTTCCATTCCCCCCCCCCCCCGATACTTTTGATATTCTTCTCTTTATTTCTTGTTCAAATTCTGTATCTTCTTTCTTTCTTTCTTTCCTCTTTCTTTCTTTCTTTCTTTCTTTCTTTCTTTCTTTTACCCTCTCCCACCGACTTCCCTTCCTCTTCTTCTGCATACTATCCCTCCATTTATTCTCCTTCCAACCCTTTTTCTTCTCTTAACAAACACTTGCCTTTTCTATCTCATCTCCCCCCACCATTGCGGTATCTATCAGAGGATTTGTGTCCAGTCTTGGCCCGTCAGGTTTTACACAAGTCCTGGACCAACGTGTTTTATTATTCCACAGTTGAGTTAGGTGTGTGGAGCCTGAATATAAAATGCCTCTATGTTCATTGTATTCTGAGGCTATTGTTTCATTAATAACATTGGATGTTTGTGAGTACGTCTATGTGCCTGAGCGAGTTTGTATGTGTGTTTCTGTGTGTATATGTGTGGGTGTTTGTGTGTTCTAGAGACAGGGACAAAGAGAAAGAGAGAGAAAAAGACAGGGACACAGAGATAGGTTGGTAGTTAGGGTGAGAGAGAGGGAGAGAGGGAGAGGGGGGAGAGCAAGGATGGAGTTTTAAATTTTCTCTCCGTGACGGGTTTCTCGACTTCGGTCAATACCCATCTCTGATGGTATCTTTAGAGATAGGCTGGTATTTAAATTGAGGAAACATTCATCACTACAAAGAGACTTTATCACTTAATACTTGTTCACAAGGTTAAGGAGGGTAAATTTAAATTTCTACGGATACCAGAAAGAAGGTGACTTTGTATGTCGAACGAACAAGAAGTACTGAACTTTTAAATCCTTTTTTTTTAAAAAGCTGGGATTCTTTAGTTGGTTAGAATCAGCCGCTTTTACGCTATTGTCTTGTATTCTTTCTTTTGTATCTCACCCGTATAAACAGATCATTACAGGAGAGAGAACTTCCTGGGACATGTAATCAGAAAGGGCGTAACAGAACGCCTTACATGAAAAGGTCGTATGCCCGGGAAGCTTGGAAGAAAAAGACAAAGAAGAAAATATATGGACATTGCAAAAGAACTAACAAACCCAAACGTAGGAGATATCATTGATGCTGGAGGGGATGATCCAATGTAGAGAGCCCTGATTGCCCTGACGTGCAATGTGCAGGGCACGTGAAGACGAAAATCCTCCGGTTGACTTTCTTCATTGACGATTTGTTTCAGGTTAATTTGTAACGTTTCCTCACTCTTTCGTTTTGTTTTTTTAATCAGCCAACCGAAACTGTAAACATGGCTTTCTTCAGTTTTCAAGTTGGTGTTGCTGGCTGCAGGCTGCACTAATGGACCTAGAGCGCTTGAACATTCACTCTTCATTAGGTCTAGAATTTATTTTAGTTTTTTCAAATTGCCCAATATCTTTTTAACGACGGTTCAATTCACTCTCCATTTATACTAAATTGATACTTTAGTTTGTGTTTGCACTTGCTTTCTTTTTGAAAAATATGACTGTCTCGGTGATCACCGCCCAACAAAAGGCGAGAGAAGTAACTCATTTATTGATCATCCCTTTTCTCTCTTTCTAATCAATCACCTCCAACATTGCATGATGCCAATGGACGATTTCTGTTTTGTGACTCACCAGAATTATTTTCTGTCAGCTCTTTGCCAATTATTTTTTTTCTTTTTTTCCTTGCTTTTTACTTCCTCAAATATATATTCTTTTTATTTGTTCATATCTTTCTTGAAATTTTTTCTCGTCTCGCTTTCTTCCGCTTTCTTTTCTTTTTCTTTTTGTTTTTTTTTTCTATTCTTCTCTGATTTTATTAAACTGTTCATGTTGTCCATGTTGACGTTTTTCTTTTACACTTTTCACTCAAAATTTTATTGAGAATCATTATCATTAAGTTTTTCTTAGAAAACAAGGTCCACCTTTCTAATTTAAACCATGATGTCAAATCATATTATTCATAGAACAGTTCTATTCTCCTACTAATCCCAGAAAGAAGTGTATACCACTAATGTAGCTTTCCGATAGTCACACGTGGAGCAGAAATGTAGAACCTAACGAAAAGATTGAACCTCAAACTGAGAACCATGCAACGTGCTCATGAGAAAATCATGCACAACCACACAAGGAGAGATTATAATACTGCACAGTATATCAGAGAAAATTCGGGAGTTCGAGACATCATAGGTACTGTACCAAATTCAAATAGCAATGGGCTGTACATGTTGAAAGAATGTCAGACAACTGCTAGACATCTAGGATCCTCAGGGATCAGAGGCTATGACCAACAGTTGGTAAAAAAGTGTGACGTACTAGATAGATTCAGTTCAGTAGCTCTTTGATCATTAAAACTACAGAAGATGATCTAAGATCTGTTGAGCAGCTTGTTTTTCATTGAAACTACGAAAGGTGATCTGAGGTCTGTCCAGCAGCTCTCTGTTCATTGCTGTTGAGCAGCTCTTCATCTAAAATATAACTCCCCAATTCCTATAAATATCACTAATATTTCTTTTTCTTTTTAAATGAAAAGATCTTGGTTTGCTCGCTTTTGATGGCAGACAGTAGTTCTCTGAACCAAAGGGGTTAAACACAATATGCTAATCAACTAAGTGATAACATTTTATGGCCATCGGACGTACAATTTCCTTAAATATAAGGAATGGGATTTTTCTCTGACAGAGGAAAGTGTAAGATATATACCAAATGTAATTTAGTGAAAAAAATATTCTACCATAGCCGTCAAAAGATGATCGTTGTCATTAAATAACTTGGCAATTTCATCGTATTAAGGTGTTCAGAAGGTAATAACATATTTCTGTGTTTGAAAAGTAATAACATATTTCACTGCTATAAATTACGAGCCAATCGACTAAGGCAAGACTAGGGTTAAATGGTTCGAAATAACCTCTGGATTTAATTCATCATCTCTTCTATCCAACAGTATGTCGTTTATAATACATCATCATCATCATCATCATCATCATCATCATCATCATCATCATCATCATCGGAAGCATCAGCAGCCTTTTAGAGTCTATGGTTGGACATAGTCCTCCATGAAATTCACCAACCAAAGTTCTCTATGATGGGCGTCGCAGGGAAAATATCTACTGAACTCATTTGTTGTGCAATCTCATATTTACCGGTCAAAGTTTTGGCGTCTGATCTCTTAGGATCCGCATTATGAGTTGTGATGTCCAGCAACTGGCTGCTATCCTTTCAACATGACCAGCTCATTGCCATTTGAGTTTTCTAATGGATTCTTTGATATCCCTGACTCTTGTTTTTCTCTAATATAGTATGTCATGTGATCTTTCTATGTGATGTTGAACATGATTCTCTCATGTGTACGTTGATAAGTTCTCAGTTTGATGGTCAATATTTTAGTCAGGGTCCATGCTTCAGTTCCATGGGTGTCATTGAGAGGATGCATTGTATACCCTTCTTTTTAAAACTAGTGCTTTTTTTTGTGTTCCAGGAAGTCGAGCTTGCTTTACCGAGAACTTGCCAACCTAGTGTGATTCTTTGCTTTTTGTTTCTTCTTTTGAGGGTCCCATGGTGATTCGTTATCTTAGGTAGATGCAGTGGTCTACTATTTCTAGCTTGGCATTTTTCGATTTTGATTATTTTGTCTTTGTCCTCATCTTGTTGGTTGTGCATGACATTTGTTTTACTGAAGTTCATGTGAAGACCAACTTTCTCTTCCCTTCATTCAGTTCGCCTGGCATTATTTTTTTTTCTGAGATCATGGAGATTTTAAGCGAGATGGACGATGTCGTCGGCAAATCTTAGGTTACTTAACTATTCGCCGTCTATTCTGATTCTCGATTCTTGGTATTAATTTGAATTTTAAATCTTACCATTCTGTAGTTATTCCTTACATTGACTTGATTCAGGACCTGAATGTCTTTGACTGTGTCGTTTTTGTCTGCTAAGATTTAGTTGATCTTATTCTTGGTTTCAGGATTGGTGCTTCTCCGAGTCTATCTTCTATTGGGTCCCTTTTTGTTCGTGATTTTCAATCCGTTTGCTTTCGTTTCGTATTTTGTATCCAACCTTCTCGACACAGCGCCCATTTCCTTTGTCCTACCTGAGCGTTGACATCTCCTATTAGGATATTGAAGTATGTTTTTTTTGATATCTTGGAGTATGGATTTCAAACTCCATGGAGTATATAGACTTTAAAGAGCAATACATTCGCCATTGCTTACTGTCTGAATTTCGAAAGGGTAGTACTCTACGCAATCAATGAAAAACATTTGTGAAGTGTACCGTTATACACTGAAGTATCGCAAATGCCGGTGGTGATTTAAAAGGATTAGAAATCGGAATCGTGATTTGAAAATATATAAGTACTTCCCAAACAACCTGATACTTGAACAATATGAACAATTTTATATGGCTCTGAATTTTCTTGTTTATGCTCGCCGTGGAATAAACCGGATTTTTTTGCGTTTGGAAAAAAATAGATGAATGAATAAAATAAGCGGTTTGTAAGACTACTCTATCATTATCATTTAATAGTTATCTACCTTGATAAATGTTTCGGGCAAAAAAACATTGACTTTCGCGTGTCGTATCATTCAAATGAATGCGTTTGATTGGAGTAGACAGAAGCAAGATTCCCGCTGATTTTCAAATGACATGAAAATGAAAACAATGTATGAAATAAGATTTCTTCACAACGTTTCGATCGTGTACCCTCTGGCTTTTGTCAGGTGTTATTGATTGTAGAATGTGGAAGCATTTCTCAGCACGGATGCTCGATTAGACTGGACACATCACATCCGTTTTTGTGCTTTTGGTGTCAAATTCCGAGTTGCTTCCCTTTTATTTAATGATTTGTTTGCTTTTTCCGAGAAGTTCTTTATGATCAGAGATTCCCTGATGCTTATGATATCGATGCTTGGTCGGATAACCTCCAGCCCAATGCTTATAAGAGAACTCATAGACAAGAAAAAAGTCCATGCATATTATTTGATGTAGCCCATCTAAAAAATTTGGACAAAGAAAACCCAACAACAACAATATATTTGATATGTCAAAGTCCCTAAGCATTTTATAAATTCTATTTTTTTCAAATAAGTTCTCTTTCATCTAAAATATTCTCAAGATAAAACTAGGTTTGATTTTTGTATGTGGGTTGGTTCAGAATAATTTCTCCGTTTTTGTTGCTTCGTTTTCTCACTTCCATCTGGAATTTGTAGCTTCCAGCATTCTGCAGATATCTTTTGGAATATCGTCGAATCTTGCTCTGAACCGCATGCACTTCTCCTCTCATAGACGTCACCTCCGGTTCCTTCGTCAATGAGTTATTTGGATTATTTTCTCCTGACCTCTGAGTTGACCTTGTGACCTTTCAATGAATCTGTCGGACTTGATCAGCGTTCCTATCTCCATACCTCTGGGAAGAAACTCGGGGCCATCGCTTGTTTTACTCCAAGCGTCTTATTCTCGAATAATATTCCCTGTCTCAAAAGCAAACACAGCTCATTAATCCCGATAAATAATGTGTCCTCCCGATAGTCACCTATAGAGTTGAATCATGCTCAACATCACATGGAGAGATTGCAAGACAGCTCAGTGTGTAAGAGAAAATACAGGATTCATAGGAACCATTAGAAAACTCAAATTGCGATTATGTTAGACAACTGTTAGACATCGCAACTCACAATGTGGATGCCCAGAGATCACATACGAAACTGCAGACGACAGTATATAAGATGGCGAGACGAACTACGCAAGTTCCGAAAATATTGACTCTGAAAGTCTATGTCCAACCACAGATGCTAAATGCTGCCGCTGCTACTGATGATGATTTTAAGTTCATTCCGTAAGTTCAAACCAATCGATAATGTTTAAAACACTCTTTCTAGGAATATTCAGAGAAGAACCGTTGGTATAATCCCTTTTCTATTTTGTAACCTTTTTTCGTGGGGTTATATAACGAAAATGCTAATTTAATGAGTTTGCCCCAAAGTATTTATTGGATTGCTTCTGCAGCTTTTGCCTCAAGTTTAGGACATTAGGAAGACATTTCCATGCGAATGATTTCTTGGATTTTTACTTCAATGGATATCTGTTTCCAAGAACTGTTTGAAATCGATTATTCAGTATCAGTTTCGGCTAACTGAAAACCCCAAAGATTTGCCATAATTGAAAAGGCTCTAATATTTCATGCAAAATAAATATAATGCCGAAAGCTGACAGAATGTTCTAATTTGCCTTCCGTTGAACTCGTCATCTTGTCGATGATGCTAGAAAATCTTTTTCTTTTTTCCTAGACTCTGTCCAGTATTTCTTTCGTTTTGTTCCCCTTATCTTCTTTATATTTCTTTTTTCGCTCTCTTTGCCTTCTCCTCTGTCTTTGCTTCTTTTCTCTTTCTTTTTGCGTTCCTCTTAACCTCATTTATTCTCATTCTTTTCCTACCGTTTCCTTTTTTCTGCTTCTTCTTTCTCTTATTGCTTCTTCTCTGTGTATATATATATATATATATATATATATATATATATATATATATATATGTATACAATGGATATGGACAATGGATAGTCCATAGCCAAACTGAAAAGTTTTAAAACAACGAAACAGCTGTCTGTAGATGACACAATCATTTAATCGTATATATATATGTAACTTTCCGTAATCATCTTCCTCAAATTTCCTCTGGTTTCATTTTTCTCCATCTTTTCGCTCCTCCCCACTTCATCTTTCGATGTTCTTTCTCTTCTCTTTTCCCGTATCTCCCCTCATCTTCCACAATATTTTCTTCGTGACTCTTATTTTGTTCCCTTTGTTTTCTTACTCTTCCATAATCGTTCATTCATTGCTTCACAAACTCTTTTTCTCATATTCATTAGTTCCTTCGATTTAGCTCTCTTTTCACTCTTGTTTTCTCCAATTTTCCATCATCAGAAAATGTCAACCAAAACTGCCAACTGAGGCTTCATCCGTTTTTAAATGGGTCTTGTCAGATATCTATCTATCTATCTATCTGTTCAAATCTATCTATCTATCTATCTATCCATCTATCAATCTATCTATCTATCTGCGTCTGCCATAGTGTATTTCTATCCATCCTTGTATCTATGTTCATATGTATGTCTGTACATATGTATGTATGTATGTATGTATGCATACATGAATGTATGTACGTATGTATGTATGTTCATATCTATATATCTTTGTATCTTGGTCTGTTAATTTCTATCTATCTATCTATCTATCTATTTATCTTTGTCTGTTCCTATCTATCTATCGATTTATTTATCTCAGTCTGTCTTTATCTATCTATCTATCTATCTATCTATCTATCTATCTATCTATTTATCTATCTATCCAACGTGCCTACCGACCAGACCAATGCAACTAACAGATTCAAAATCCAAACAGTTACTCTCTAATACGTCGAGAAAAAACCTCTTTAGATTTTTCAAAATTCTACCACGAAATTGATTTTTTTCCAGTGGAAGCTCAATTTACAATGTAAAGCTATGGTAAATTGGTGCCTTTCTTGTGTCCAGCTATATTCACTCTTGTTTTTAAATTCGAAATATTTAGTGACCCAACAAAAGATGACAGAAGTGACTTTAATAACCCCTTTTTTTTCCAATTTTTTTAATTGATCACTCCAACGCTGCAGGCTGTCAAAAAAACGTTGGTCACGTGACGGTTTTCTATTGAATGACCCGAATCATCGATAGATTATCAACCTGTACGTTGCTGAGTATATCTTTCAACGTTGTGATTCCTTTGCTGGTCTTTTGTAAACATCCACAGAAACAATGTCTTCGGTGCAATCGGTTTCATTTCATACCAATCAACTAATACATGATCTAATTCAACAGAATATATAATCAATTAAATATAGGGTTAAAAGCATGTAAAAGAAATCGTATAACACTCAAGACAATTTATCTCGTCGGTTGAACTGGATTGATGATTTGCAAAGACGAGTTGTCTGAAACGCAGCAGCCGGCAAAATATTATTAAAAAGACTTATATCAGGAAGATAGACTTTTTTTCCAGATCTGTACGTATTGTATTTTATGTATAGAATCTGCTCATAGAAGATCCAATCAAATATACACGAGGAGTTACCTAAAAGTTCGGAAAATTCGAACAGATCGATCAATCTGTTCCTCTGTCGATTACCTGGCATATTCCGAGTCTTGCCGAATATTTCAAACATCTCTTGGAATCACTTTTATTTTCTATCAACCTCCTCTTTCAGAAAGCGATTTTATGACTTGAGGTGCCTGTACTATTGGGGTAATAACCCATCTTCCATCTATCTATCTATCTATCTATCTATCTATTTATTAGAAACTGTCAACCATAACTCTGACTAAAACTGTCAATATAGGTTTCTCTCGGTTTTTAGGCTGGGATGACTCAGTAGCTGGCTATCTATTTATCTTGCGTGCAGACTACCTCAATGTTGCTAGAGGGCTGAAGATGTGAACACTCACTCCTTATTATGTCAAGAAAATTTTCTCTTTTTCATCCCATCCCCACCCTAAGTAGATTTTGGTGTATTTCTGTGCAAAATTGACCACTTAGTTTGTGTTTGCCTGTTTTTTTAAAATTATGACTTTTGTAGTGATCACTGACCAAAAAAGCAAGAGAAGCAACTTTTTATTGATCCCCCTTTTTTCCCATTTTTTCAACTGATCACCCACAACACGGCACGCTGCAAAAAGACATAGTTTGCATGACATTTCCTAACTGAATAATTAACCAGATCTATCTATCTATCTATCTATCTATCTATCTATCTATCTATCTAATTCAGAGCCCCCCCAAAATGGACCAAAGATACATATTTGAAAACCTCTCACATTCCCATGTATCTTCAGCAATTTTTTTTCTTCATATACATACCGGCATTTTTGTACATAAAAAAACAAAAACATAAACGCTCTTTATTGAAAATAATACTCTAAGAATTCAACCATATTGCAACATTTCACAAGTATGAGAACCAATTGACCCAAGGAAAGACTGCTTGCTCTTCTCTCTCCTCTCCCAGCCACTACCAACTCAGATGGTGGACGCATCGTTGAACTTAGGGTCCTTGTTCCGTCTTCATTTTTCTTTCGTTTCTTCACATAGACAACTTTTTTTTTCAAAGATAATGTGGTGAATCTTTTTTCTTGAGTCTCTGCACTCTTTTGCCCCTTACGTCTCCGTATTTCAAACAGAATCACATTCAACGCTTCACTTGTTACAATACAAATATAGATTCTATTTTTTTTACGTCCTTTTAACACTTTAACACACACCGAAAGGTGTATTTGCTTTTATGCCAATCAGGGATAGGAGAGTAAAACCTTTTGCCAAAATCTCCCTAAGTGACGATGTCATGTTGAGTAATCCGTGCAGAAAATTAACCACTAAGATCTGACCAAAGCCAGAAGCAGACGACCAAACAATAGTTTCGTTTTATCTAAAGTATTTTGGTTCCAACGTCTGTGTTTGGTCCGGCATTTTTATTAGAAACTGTCAACCAAAACTGTCACTGAAATCGTCAACATAGGTTTCTCTCATTTTTTTAAGATGGTCTGGCTGACTGTTGATAAGTGTATCACGCGTACAGGCCGTGCCAACGGAGCTACAGGGCTGATATTTTCAAACATTCACTCACGTGATATGCCTAGAAAAATTATTTTAACCTCCACTCACCCGACCAATGGGCTTTAAGTGGGTGGTTCACTATCCAACGTAGCTTCATGTTAAATTGATCCCTCATTTTGAGTCCGCTTGTTTTTTTGTTTTTTTTTTCTTCAAATTATGACTCTTTGGTGATCACTGCCAAAAGGGCGAGAGAAGTAACTTATTCATTAATCACTCCATTTTTCTTTTTATAATTGATCACCCCCAACATGGTATGTTTCCAAAAGGCTTTGGTTTCGTGAAGTTTCTATTGAGTGACTACACAGACCATGTTAACAAAACTTTTTTTTCTTACCCCTCCCATTGAAGTTTGAGAGGTATACGCATCATCCTGTGTCTTTTCACTCGTCGTCCTCCCGTCTGTCATGATATCCACAAAAGTTCACAATTCTGTGAAACAGAAGAAGTGATTACTTTATTGAGTGGATCCATGCACAGTTACTTCCCCTGATAAGCTATCTGTCCACTCCATACAATATCTCCCAAAAGTTATCTGTCTTCCCGCGTGATATCTTGAAATGTTCCGAATTAATTTCAATAGAATCTTGTGGAACGCTGGGAAGTGGGTCGCAGGAGAAGTGATTAGATATTGGTGTGGACCCATGCATAGTTATGACCAAACTACATCACAATGACAATCACGTTGGCGTAATTGATTGTCATTAAGCTTTCTGTCTAATCTGGTCTCCTTTGGAAGTCTTTTTTCCGTGTAGATAGACTTTGGCAGGAAAGTTAAAAAAAAAAGGTTAAACAGTGAAATTCGGATTCAACGGACCCCTGCATAACGGATTTCGTGTTCAACGGATCCCTTTTCGTAAAAATCATATTTTATTTTTGCGAAATAGTCGTTGATGAAACATTTACTGTAAATTGTCTTTCATTTTTTCTTATAACATCTGGTACTTGGTTTTTCATCATCATCATCATCAGCAGCAGCAGCAGAAGCAGCAGCAGCAGCAGCAGCAGCAGCAGCAGCAGTAGTCTTTTAACGTTCGTCGTTGGACATAGACCTTCTCCAGGATTCGCTATAATTCTCTATCATGTGCGTCGCAGAGCAAGTATTTTCTGAATTTTCTGAAATATATTTAAAACCCACATTCATGCCAGTTCATACATATGTTTATACGGGAGAAAGTGATCACAAAAACATTCATTATAATGTAGAAAAATATATAAATATCCGTACCTACTTCCCATAAATGAATCACCGTAGCCTGCGCGTCTACAAGAACTAATTCTTTTAATTACTATTTAAAATTGTCCACAAAAACAAATTTTCCACAAGAATTAACGAAAATTATCTGACAGAAATATCTGACAGAACTATCTACAAAACAGTTTGTTTGTCTATCTTAAAAAACATGTTGTTGTTTTTTGAAACAATCTAAGAAGAGTCCAACATGATCATTGAGATTAAAAACAGCAATTTTTTGGAAAAATAAAAATTCATAGATGGTGTCTAGTGATGTACTTATGCAATTTCTCAATGTCGTAACCCCAAAAGATGTGACCTGGAGTCGAATGACACACATGCATACTCAAAGAGAAAATAATCCGTAGTCAACTGGTTGGTCGGCTATTTTAGGGACTATGGTGATTCAATACTTATTCAGAAAGGTACTCATGAAAATATACGTCTACATGCGTACAATCACTGGTACATATATAACATCATTCATAAATATTTAAGCACACTTGCAATGAAGAACCCGTTTGCTTTAATCACGAATAATGTCAAAATTAAAATCGATTGGTCATGAAATGATTATTTAAAATGATTCAAAAACTATATTCAAAGAAGCTTAGTTGCTCTGGTGTCAAATTCCTTTGTTTCATTAAAATCTAAAAGATACGCAAAACAGAATTCATTTCTCCATACAATATTATTCTGAAACTATGTGTCCCGTTTCAACTCTTTTATAAGTAGTTTCTGTGAATAGGATTTCCACACTTTAGCGAAACAAGTCGACCTGAGTTGAGCTTTTGAAGTGAGAGTAAAATCGTCACCAGTTTTTGCATACGGCACTGTTATTCGTGCAAGACGTCATTGGCTTTTCTTCTGGTCATTGTCATCCGTCATTGTTGTTACATACGAAAATAAAGCCAGAACTCATTAGTCGGAGTTTGATAGTAATTATATGAATCAAACGTTTTATCATGTATATTAGATTATTACATTGAATTTAACGACGGAAAAATTAATGTAAAATGAACGTGAATTTAAAACAAAGAATGTAAATTGGACAAGTTTTTACATCGTTTGCTTACTGTTATCAGTCGTTTATTGTTATCTAAAAGATCTTGTCTCAAAGTGATCACAATAAGCAGCTTCATCTATAAATACTTCTAGTTTCGTGCCCAACCCTCTAATAACACATGGAACTGTTTTTTTCTTTAATTATCAATATGGTTTGCTTTTCTCTGCGAATGTTTGTGAGGGTCGGGCTAGGGTGGTGCTGTTTGTGTGAGGGTATCTGTCTGGGCATCTGCTATTCAGTGAAACGGAAGGCGGCTACCGTCAACAGCAAACATCACCTCTCGAAAACTGCAATATGATACAACATGGAATGTCAGAGCTTAACTGACATTGTGGCTTTCTTCCCACGCTGATCGATAAATTGATCAATATTGAGTGATTGGTACCGTGCAGAGCATCAAAACCCTTCTGGCTTGCGAGTCAAAGTTTATTTCCATGGTCACTTACACTCTCCGCGACCCATATTCCACAACACCACCGATGCTGTGCTCGCGAGACGAATTCGGGGAAGCACATGTCAAACAATGGCATGTAGAGGCTCATACAAGCATACGGATTCACAGTCTGAAAAAGACAAAGAGAAAATAAGCAAACAAGTGTTCATCTGGTTGTTTAAATATACACACACAAAACTCTATGCCTTAATCATCGGGAAAATTGTCTAAATCATGACTGTAATGCTATTTCGATGTAAAATCAAGCTTTCAGATTTTACTGAATTTTTAAGAATTGAATGAAAAAATAAATAGATATAAAAGATTATTATTTTTTTTATTATAATCTTGAACATTTTTTCTACCAATTAACAACCTCGATCCCAACTTTTTACGCTGAGATGTGTCGGCCAACGGAATTCCCCGAGCGACTAAATCGCTGGGAAGTGTGCAAAAGACAAAATTCAGGCAACGTACAATTTTCAAAAAAAGAAAACGTTACGTACCTAACCTCGAACGGTGCTTAACGGGTAGACTACCCCAAACGTTAATTAACGCCCTTGGGCGCTGAAAGTATTCAGTCTCGTCTAATGAATTGAGATTTTCGGCATCAAGACGGGCAAGTTTGATTTTGAAGTTAGCCTGACAGGTTTTAAAAGTTGTTTAATCTCAGTGACTGTCAGAATAGCCAGATGGCTCTGGGCCAACGATTAGTATATTGAAGTGATGAAATATTTTTATTTTTATGAGAAGCCTATTTTTTTTACTTGTTTTTGAGTCTATATAATTTTTTTCCGCTTCCAGTAACCTCTTTTTCTTGATCATGATTGCCGGGCCTAATGAGAAATTTCCTCGTGGAAGATGAGAAACCATGGACATAAGTGTAGGGTTATTGCATGGTATTTCAAATGGAATATGATGTTCGCCTTTCATCTTGAAATATGTTTCTTATTTAATTTACTTTACTCTTCCTTATATCGACGGTTTTTTCAGAATGATTCGAAGTATGTGAATTTTATTTTCATAAATCTGTTCACAAAGCAGATTTTGAAAATGTTTTTGGCTCAGAAGTGATCAGTGAATCAATAGGTGAAAAAAAACTTAATTTGGAATCAAAATTAGTGTAGGTCCTAATACTCAAACAATGTAATTCCTCTGAGGCTATAATATCCATTAAATTTTACAGTTATCTACTAAGTAACGAAGAGATATTTTAGAAAATAGCCAGTCCCAAAAAGATTGCCTAAATAGGTAATGTCATCACTGTGCTATAAAATCATCTATTTTTTTTCTTCCGTAATAAAAGTTCATATTTTATCCGACTCAATTGAGTTCAGAATGGATTATCCTCCTTTTTCATTATTGCGTCAGGTAACGCTACACAAACGAATTTTAGATAGAATTATTCTTCATTTTATCTAGGCACCTAAATTTCAGGACCACTTTTCTATGCAAAAATTGTTAGTACTTTTTATAGTTGGCCATTTGTGCCTGTCTACTTTTAAGGTCATTATAAAAGTTTTAAAAGAGCAGGAGTGATTTGACACTTTAACGCAGTGATTTTCAACCTTTTTCATCTCATGACACGCCATCAGCATTCGATAGATTTGATCACTTAAAAGAAAATGTATGATGATTATTTGTTCATAAGTTAAGAAAGAAATTATTTAAAAAAATTTCTAAGACCAAGAGTATATTGTTGATGATGGTTTTCAAAAGATTTTGAAAGTTTGGGGCATATTTGTTATTACTACACATTGAAGTACCAGTAAAGTCAAAACGTATTCAAATGATTTTTTTTTGCATCCATATTGGTTGCACTGTCTCACACCCCTTATCTGAGAGAGAATCGACACTCCTCGAAAATCCGGCGGCACACTTACGGATGCTTTGAAGCACACTAATGTGCCACGACAATCGCCAGCTTAACGCATAAAGGGATTATGTGAGATTTAAAAAAAAAAAATAGATGGAAACATGGGTGCTCACTAGGTGGGGGTGTTATCTTCCCGCAGGGGTGAAAATTTAAACCTTATAATTACGAAAGGATAATGGTGCTGCACAGTTGTTTTATATGTACCCAACCTAATATACCCATATAAAAAGATAGAATTATTCTTCGCAAAGGGTTGTCACAAAGATATATTCCTGCAGTATCATTTTGAGCTCTCCTGGAAAAATGGCAGCCAGTACCCATAGATGGATGCGTGTTACAAGCTTCGTTCTATACACCACTATTTCTGTAAAGACTTGTACGATTCCCGTTTCTGAGTAAATGGTATACTTAGAAGTGGGATAAATAGAATGAAACAATTACTTTTTTCACAGTTTCTGATACCAAATAAAATCATTGTCTTCATTTGAGTATACGATGGAACAATAGCAGTAGTTGTTGAGGTAGTAATTGTAGTTGTATTGGTAGTAACCTACATACACACACATACACGCACACTCAGTCACAAAAAGCCGTTCTCCTTTAGCCATATCTTTATTTCATCTACCCTTTTGCTCATTCCTACCGTTTTTCTCTTCCTTTCCCTCTACCGACAGTGTTTGATTCCATTGTATTTTACTTTGTCGTTTTTCTTCTTTTTTTAATGGTAGTCTAAATCAGATCAGATCAGATCAGCAGCCAGCGAACACACGTACGAACCCACGGAATTTGGTTGAGCCAATTTCGCTTTCGTGTGTTCGTATTAGCTAATTCCTCTCTTTCTGTTTATTATGTCACAGACGGACTGACACTTCGGAAATAAAAGATTCCTTTGTAGACACCGATGTTGACATGGGGGCAGGGGCGTCCGCTGAGGGACGCAAACGGGCTATCTACCTTACCTTAGATCAGGACAACCAGTGTTTGAAAGATGGAAACTTATAGAGTCTCGAGATCTATGGATTACTACGAACATCGACAGCTGGAAATAAGTTACTGCTTAGGCACTCTCGGGTCGCTGAGCCAACCACCAACGTTCGGATATATCTTTTTGCTCCTCCCATATATTGGACGGCCTTGGGACCAGTACCGTTTATCTCTCCGATAGGACCCCCCCCTCGATCCCTCCCATTTTGTTCCCGGTTCTCTAAGGGTGAATTTACATTTCCTTTCGTCCCACCCCAGGGAAAGTGGCATATACAGGGGGGGGGGCTTGATTCAAATTTAGAGGTCAGTGTATTACTCATTTAATGTCTCTCTTCAGAATACCTAAGATTTATGAGAAACACGTGTATCTAGTCACCGATCGGACGGCCCTAGGACCAGCACTGCTTATCTATCCGATAGGAAACCCCGCTTCGATCTTTCCCATTTAGCTCCCAGTCCTCTAAGAGTGAATTTGCATTTCAATGTTATCTTCACAGAGGCTAGAATAGCTGGCGTAGTTGACTTACTCCTGTACATGACGAATTATCGAATAGATACGTTAGCCTTGGTAGGATCGTTTGTGTCATCACAGATTTCACAAGTACTTAAGGCTTGAAAGATACATTGAAAGTGTCAAGGTCTTTGTATGAATGTGTATTTGCTTGTGCATCACCAATGTTGGAGATAAATATACGAGGTTTGCCCGGAAAGTATCCAGAAATCTTCAATATATCGAGAACCGATTTCATGGCCTCGAAGTAAATTTGGCAACCTATTAGGATGACTCAACACCGCATGAAAACGTTCTGAAAAGCGACCATCTAGTCAAAGACTGGAAGCTGGAACCAGTAGAGAAGTCAATATGCAGGAGTTAGGGAAAAAAAATTCCACCAGTCTTCTCACCCTTCCATTCGATTAGGTGTGGTCAGACGTAATGGATTTTCTTGTTCAACTGATGGAGAAACCCCATCCTTTGTTAAACCTCTCATTCTCAACCCAACCAATATTTTGAATAAAGTGAGAACCCTCAACCCTAACGATTGAACCCTGTGCTGTGCTCTCAACAATCCTTACGACTGGAGTAAGGAGAAAATCACCTGCCAATTTGTCAATGACGACCGGTCACAGTGACTCAGCAATCCTTAAAAAGAATGCTTGACAAAATAAAAAGCAATGTGCTCAAAAAATGGCTTTGTCTCGAAGTTTTTCTTAGATTACTTATTCAATCCAACTTCTTTTTTTATTAGTTAAAGAAACTCTAATTGGAGATGATAATATTTTCATTTGATTGTCTTGTCGAACCGAATCACCAAACGAATGGTTTGACGTGCAAGGACAACGTCGTTTTTCCTACCTGCAAAAATACGGCTGCCATTTTCTATGCTTCATGTGTTTGTCCGGACATCTTGGCGCTTTCAGTAATAAAACAAAACTTCAGAGAAGAAAAAAAACCTTTTCAAACAGGATACAGGAGTATGATTGATATGAATGAAATGGGGAAAATAGATTTAAAATAAGTATAGACAATCTTAAATGGAATAATGAGAATGGATGATATTTTCAAGTAAAAAATACTCATAAATATTTAGAAATATTATATCATCTATTCTAATCATCAGATGAAGTATTGTAACTAAATATTTTATTGATATTGATTGGTTTTCACCTTCATCCTAATTTCAACTGTCTTTATCTATGTATTTATTCGTAGCCGTAGAATGATGGCCCAAATAGGAGTTGTCATAAAAACAACTGAAGATTCCAATGAAAGTAAAAAATAGTCAAAATTAATTCATATGAGCTTTAAAAAAAAAATAAAATGCACATATTATATACGTACTAACTGAAGAGAAAAAAAGGATACAGATCTTGTTAGTCACCCATTAGAAACTATCACTTGATCAACGCATATTGGCAGCATGCCGTGTTGGGGTGATCAATTAAAAAACGAGAATACAGGAGTTATCAATGAATAAGTTATTATCTTTCGCGTTTCGTCTATGACATTGATCACTGAATAGATATAAGTGAATGCTTGCAAATCTAACCTCCATTTAAAAATCAGATATGGTTAAGAATTTTCAAAAACCAAAGATAGCGTTTCTTTTTAGACGCAATAAGGAGTAGTTATTTAAATTTTCAGTCCTCTTACTCTATCAGTACAGCCTGCACGCGACATACATAGATACATACATACATAGATACATACATACATAGTTACATACATACATAGATACATACATACATACATAGATACATACATACATACATAGGCTGCAAGCCAGATAACCTTGAAAAATAAAAGAAAGATCTATATTGACAGTTCTGCTGACAATGTTTGGTGACAGTGTCAAATAATATAGTAAAAATGTGAAATAAAAAATATCAAAGAGATCGGTAGAATAGATTAAGAGGATTAGAAAATCGAGATTTTCAAAAACATGTATATAACAGAAAATTTGACCACTTGCGTCAGTCATTCCTGAAACAACATTTGTCTCTTGACTTCTGATGTCAGTTGCTTTGGGATATCATCATCATCATCATCATCATCATCATCATCATCAACAACAACAACAACAACAACAGCAACAACATTTTAGCGTCTGTCGTTCGACATAAACCGTCCCTACGATCTGCCAGATCTCTCAATCGTGGGCGTCACGGAACCAATACGCTGAACCTATCAAGTTTGTCACATCCTCTTTATCTTGCATCTGGTCTCTATGGATCCATCTGTGTCCAGCGGTTATCCGATATTTTTACAACATGACCAGCCCAAAGACATTTCTGTTTTATAATGGATTCTATGATATCTCTGACTCCTGTTATTTCTCTTTTAAACTGTGCTGTCTTGTGATCACTACATTTGGTATTGAACATGATCCTTTCCTGTGTACGTTGCATGGTTCTTAGTTTGAGGGCCAATCTTTTGGTTAGGTTCCATGCTTCAGCCCCATAAGTGACTATTGGAAGGATGTATTATTTATTGCTTCCGCTTTCTCTATCATCAGCTACTAATTGTCTTGAATCTATATCCGATTCACTGGCAGAGTAATGAGATCACGGAAACAAATCTCGAATTATCTCGTAAGGGGATGCGTAATAGCCAACTAAAGCCGCTAGCGAATCGAAACTTTCAGGGGTTGTTTATGCGGGTTCATTCAGCAATTTATATCACGTGGTTCTCGCACTCACGTTGTTCGACTTATATGACTCCGGTCTCTTTTTTTTAATGATAAACACATGCATACATTAGGACGACTGTCTTCACCTTGGTTGTTTTTAGTCGCGACTTTTTGGTCTGTTCCTCTCTTTGGCATTCTTCAAGTGTCTGTCATATTCGATAAACCTCTGGGGATTTCGAACCAAAATCCTTTATAATATCCTCAGGATATAATGTTATCATCCCATCGTCACTTAAAAAAAACAATTTCTACTAATATTCTATCTTTAGGAGATGGAAATACCGGTTGCATTACTCGAGCAATCAACAATAATCCACTTCCTGCCTGGCACGTCAAAGTGTTGGAAATACGTCTCTCCTCCCCATGTTTGGAGTGTGGTGGACCTCATTCTGATATACTAACCTGTAACGTATTTGAAAGTGGGAGATACATATTATATACATGCTAACTAGAGAGAAATACAGTGAATCATGCCTTTTCCAGGGGCATTGGTGCAAAGTGATTACAAACTACCTTGACCAGGGATTGAACTCGGTCCGCTGATCCCTATTCTCCGTACCATTAACCGTTCGGCATCTCACACATCCTTCTTAATTATATGGTCTTTGTGATTTAGCTTTCGCTTCTCTCTGGGAATAGATTGTACTACTTTTACTGTCTGACATTTTTATTTTATTTTTCAAGGCTTGCTTCCCGCCTTTTTTTTGCTTCAACAAAGGAAATAGCTCCAAGCGTTTGTTTTGCAGCGAGCAGTTATAGAGGCAGCACGAACCAGAAGTGTGTATCTCCGGGGGTAAACAATTATATTGTTTTTTGGTAAAGATAATTTTGTGGGAAAAAAAAATTTCAGTCGGAGTGCTCGATGACTGTTTGTAATGGAAGCATTCTTTTTCATATATAAGTATTAGTCAGGGCAAAGAAAGAAAATGAGGCAAAGGTTCTCCTTACAGTATTTCAGTATTTATGGCATCGCTTCAGGAGAATGAGGTTACCTCCCCTTGGCTTGAGGTTGATTGACGTCATACTCTACTTCCTACAACCAACTTCTTCCAAGAAGTGGGAACTTTTTCGATTCAACCTCGAGCCAAGGGGAGGTAACCCCATTCTCCTAAAGAGATGTCATAAGCATTGAAATACCGTAATAAGAATTTTTTTCGTTGTACACACACACACACACACACACGCACACACATATATATATATAGATGTGTGTATATATATATATATATATATATATGGACAGACAGACAGACAGACAGACAGACAGACTGACAGACGGACAGACAGAGGAAGAGAGAGGGGGCAACAGAGAGGGGAAGACGGAGAAACAGACAGAGAAAATGGCGATGGAAGTAATAGAGAATATAAAGCAATGTGAACATCAATGTCTATGAAAATCAAATTCCCTTCAGAAGTTCCTCCTACTCTTTTTTACGCCTATGGGTGCAAAGTTGCAAAATCAGCCATTTTTCGGCTAAATCTGACTGGTGTCTTTCTAATTTAGCCAATACAAATCTACGATGAACAATCGAATCTGATAAGTTTAATAAGAGTAAGTGTTTAATAATAATTCGTTCCGGGGTCCAAGTATACAGTTAATTCATTCGATAAGTTGGCTCTAAATGACTATATCTGTATAAAATATAGCCGAATCTTGCTATTTGTTGAGGCAGTATTAGCTATAAGTAATATGCTATACTTGGTATAATTGCTCAGGTGTTAGATATTATGTGCGTGAGTAAATATTTGTCGGCCAGACGTCTGATCTCTCAGTTTTATTATTATGCCACCTGACGTTTTCAAGGGACCGATCCCAAGAAGAGATCTATCCTGATTCACCAGGATCTGAGATTGTGGGAAGGGAGTCAGCAATAATTAGTTTATTTTGAGAAATACTTAGCTTACCCATCTCGCAGCCTATTGCTAGTTGGGTTTGTTCCCCCGTCTTTCGACTTATGTTGCCTTAGTCAAACAAATGTGGCGTTTTCTATTTGCCCGTAAAATCGTAAGCATCTTTGGCTCAATGCTAAGAGCGATGCCAAGTTAAACAATCTACCTATCATCCTCTGGTTCATTCATCTTTCCAATTTATTTTATCTATAATGTCTAGGCAGAGTGGCACATTCTCTGTATAATGACGGGTTTGGGGTCATTTCAAACAAATTTTCGAATAATATAACACATCCTACTTATACTGTGGGATTATATATCCACTTCCTAATGATGATGATGATGGTGGTATTATAATCATCATCATTATCATCATTATTTTAATAATCATCATCAATGTCATTATTACACAAGGTATATATATTATTATGATATAAATAGATATAGTATAATAATAATAATGATCGTACAGACCACAGCACTACTGGGAACTGCACGGATACTGAGGAAGGTGCTAGAGATATAAGTACTGCAACGAATTGTAGCTCTGTCATGATATGCGAAAGAGAGGAGACGTTAGCTGAAGACCTGAGGAGACTTATTGTCACTCAGCCTTCAGCGATAACCACTGGGCAACCGGTGTGAAACTGTAAATCGTAGAATTACTACGACCTATGAGTACTGGGGGAGGAGGGCTGGAGACTTGAGGAGACTTGCTGTCACTCAAACTCCAGCGGTTACCACCGGGCAACTGGTGTGAGATTCCAAATAATAATAATAATAATAATAATAATAATAATAATAATAATAGTAATAATAATAATAATAATAATAATAATAATAATAATATATAAACATAAGAAGATATGCATGTGGATGGAAAGCGGGTTCCAATTTAGCATTAAAGTTACATTGTAAATCGGCATCCCTTCGAAACCTCTCTAAAAATATCTTCCTTGATACTTTTTGTTTCAACTCCCAAGTCCATTGAGTAGGCGTGCCTAATTTGGTTGGGCTACACCCATGTTTAAGTACTTTTTATGGCGTGGCAGACAAACACACAGTCACTACTCGCCCGCACAAATTCTGGCGCTCCACGCGTGTTTAATTGGAAAGACTTAGAAAATAGAGTTGAAATGCTATCGACACCTAGTGACTCCTATTTCCTGGATTACCTACTCTCACTAGATTAAACTTAATATCTTCCGCGTCAACTCCAAATAATGAATCAGTCTCAGCCGAAATCAATTCTCCACATCTTCAGAGTAAGCGTTATTCCCCAAACTCCGTGAACACGCTGGATACTGGAATTCTAAACTACTCAAGTCGTTCTTGATAACCGTCCAGGGAAAAAGCTTTTCCGAATTGTATCATGAACCGTTCACCAAAACTATCAGTAAAACAGTCAACATGTTTTTTTCTTCAGTTTTTCAAGCTGAGCTAGAAGGCTGGACACCCAATAACAGCTAGAGGAGTGAAACTTTAAACCTTTAACCCTTAATTTTTTGTTTTTTTGTTTGTTTTCTGAAAGTTTCTCCAATAGATTTTAGTTTGTGGGAGGGTCAATTTGCAATGTGAGTCTATGCTAAAATTGATCTCTTGTATGTTTTTGGTAGCGATCATGCTTGTTTTTTTGGTTGTTTTGCTGAAAATTTGGACTATTTTAGTGATCACCGCCAGATAAAAGTCGAGAGAAGTAATTTATTCATTGTTCATCCCATTTTCCATTTTTTTAATTGATCACCCCCCCCCCAACACGGCATAATACCCTCTCTCATTCTTTTTTTTCTTTCCCACTTTCGTTTCCTTCATCTTTCTCTTCTTTTTTTAAAATTTCATCTTCTGTTTCTTTTCCTCAAATTTCATTGGGTTTCATTAATTTTCCAGACATTTTCTGCTGTTTTTCTCTTGCCTAATATCCCCCCTTTCTTTTTTATACAAAACTGTCCAGAAAGTGTCAAGCCATTTAGTATAATCCTGAATACAACCTACCTAGAAAAAGGGTGCCTTAGTTCTCTTCAAAGTACACTCCTCGGAAAAATCCACCCTTCTTCAAAGTAAACTCCTTGGAAAAATCCACCCTTCCTCAAAGTATACTCCTAGGAAAAAATCCACCCTTCTTCAAAGTATACTCCTCGGGAAAATTCACACTTCATCAAAGTATACTCCTCGGAAAAAATCCACCTTTCTTCGATGTAAACTCCTTGGAAAAATCCACCCTTCTTCTAAGTAAACTCCCCGGAAAAATCCACCCTTCTTCAAAGTATACTCCTCGGAAAAATCCAACCTTCTTCGATGTAAACCCCTTGGATAAATCAACCCTTCTTCAAAGTATACTCCTTGGAAAAAATTCACCCTTCTTCAAAGTATACTCCTCGGAAAAATCCATACTTCTTCAAAGTATACTCCTCGGAAAAATCCACCCTTCTTCAAAGTATACTCCTTAGAAAAATCCACTCTTCTTCAAAATAAACTCCTCGGAAAAATCCATACTTCTTCAAAGTAAACTCCTTGGAAAAATCCACCCTTCTTCAAAGTAAACTCCTTGGAAAAATCCACCCTTCTTCAAAGTAAACGCCTTGGGAAAATTCACACTTCTTCAAAGTATACTCCTCAGAAAAATCCATACTTCTTCAAAGTAAACTCCTTTGAAAAATCCACCCTTCTTCAAAGTAAACACCTTGGGAAAATTCACACTTCTTCAAAGTATACTCCTTGGAAAAATCCACCCTTCTTCAAAGTATACTCCTCGGAAAAATCCATACTTCTTCAAAGTAAACTCCTTGGAAAAATCCATCCTTCTTCAAAGTATACTCCTTGGAAAAATCCACCCTTCTTCAAAGTATACTCCTCGAAAAAAATCCATCCTTCTTCAAAGTATACTCCTTGGGAAAATTCAACCTTCTTTAAAGTATATACCTCAGAAAAATCCACCCTTCTTCAAAGTATACTCCTTGGGAAAATCCATACTTCTTCAAAGTATACTCCTCGGAAAAATCCATACTTCTTCAAAGTAAACTCCTTGGAAAAATTCACCCTTCTTCAAAGAATAATAGCTGAATCTCCCATTGACTTTTGAGGTGAAAAGTTCATTGAATATTACTACCAATCTTTAAGAGCATAACACCATTACAAACAATAAAATGAAAGTTGATGAAAATCTTTTTATCTTAATTAGAACAGAAGTAATACACATCGTTTTTTGTTTTTTTGTTGAAAATAAGACATTTAAATATCGATCCGTAGGTGACAGCTTAAAAGACTACTCGCTGAGCGATAAAAATCAA
>OY735229.1:39907325-39924825 GCA_963457665.1 Thysanoteuthis rhombus
TTGGAATAGAAGAAGGAGTAGAATTTGACCGTGCAGCAAACAGGCTCGTCTTTCTATCACTGTTATTATTTCTCACATACTTCATACATCGATCTTATGATTTTAATCCACCAGGCTATAGCAGATTCAAGGAGGAAATAAGATATTTATGTACTCGTTGAGTCAAAAACTGAGAGTGCAAATTTGAGCAGCAGATGCAAAGCTCTGATAAATTAAGTAACAAACATGTTTGTATACAATGAAAAAAGTGTTACGCAGACCATCTTTAAAAAGTTACACTAATTTGTTCCTCGAATTCATTAATTCATCTCGAAATAATATTTATCATATTAGAGATGAATTTTCTCCGAGACAAACTGTTAAATTTAGGTTTAAAAAATTAGTGTAATTTTTGAAGTTGATTCAAAGAAACACTTTTCTTTCATTGTATGATGGGCGTTTGCCATGTTGAAATAATTTGAAAAACTTGTTTGCAAAGGTCGTGAGTTCAATCATAACGGGTGCCTGATTAACACTTGCGTCTTAAGCAGTCCTTTGTATCCAACCCGTTTATATTCTAATTACCAGTCTTAGGAGATAGTTAGTAAGTCAAACATTTACAACCGAAACACTGAGATAGTAACGAAGACAGCAATCCAATGGTCAGAAGTGTGACTGCTCTTTATAGAACTAACAAGTCTTGATATTCACCTATGAGTAATTATTATGACAACGTGGGAAACATAACTACTGGCAACGTGGATATGATTTCTTGGCACGGATATAATCAGTTGACACAGAATGTCGTTAAGAACGTGCAAGTGGCCCGTCACAGCTATCAACATCTAGGATTCATCGATATTATTCGGCGACGACAAAAATACAACGATATATATATATACATGTATATATATATATATCATTGTCATCATCAGTCTTTCTGCTCTTGGACGTACACCTTTCCTGCGATTCGCCACACTTCGTGGGTGTTGCAGAGCAAACACTCTTTGAATTTGTCTAGCTCGTCTCTCTAATAATCTGCCGGCCTCAGTTTTGCACGTGATCTTGGGGGATCCATATTGTGAGTGGCGATGTCGATTGGTTGTCTACCATCCTTGTAACATGGCCAGCCCATCGCCATTTAAGTTTTTAATAGATTCTACCATATCTCAGATTCTTGTTTTCTTCTTTATATACTGTGCAGTCTTGTAATCTATCTATGTGAGGTTTGGAGGTCTGTCTCTTGGTTAGGTTCCATGTTCCAGCTCAATAAGTGTCTATCGGGAGAATGCATTGGTTGCATACTTTCCTTTTTAGGATTATTGGAATCATCTTGTTTTTTTAAGGTTGAGCTTACTCTGCTGAAGGCTTGCCATCCTAGGGTGATTCTTCGCTTGATTTCTTCCTCTTTTGAGGATCTCATTGAGATCCGTTGTCCTAGGTAGATGTAGTGGTCTACTTTCCTCAGTTTTGCATCTTCGATTTTCACAGTTATGTTGTTATTCCCAATATGATTATTGTACATGATTTTTGTTTTACGGAAGTTCATGTGTAGGCCGACTTTTTTGCTTGCTACGTATAGTTCATCAAGCATTAGTTGGAGGTCATGTAGGTTCTTTGCAGAAAGGACGATGTCGCCTGCAAATTTTAGGTTGCTTAGATATTCACCGTCTAGTTTCATGGAATTAATTCCCATTTCATAAATTCTATTTCAAAAATATATGAGTAAGTATGCAACTATTACAAAAACATATAAAATGTATTTATGTTGTTGGTTATATTTATTCACAGTGCACTATTTACAAAGTAAACAGAGGTAATATTAATCTAAGTTAACTATGGAAAGTTGGTAAGTAAAGTAATTAGATGGTTGTAAGTGGGGATTATTCAACGGGAATTTCTCAAGTGATTATTTCATTATACATTCTTGAATTACATTCTAATAAGTAATAAATGAAGACACAACTTATAATATATCGTCATTGTATTAATTAAAAGATATATATATATATATATATATATATATATATATATATATATATATATATATATATATATATATATATATATTGTAGATTTTCCTAATAGTTTTATTCATGTAGCTTATTCTTGACTTTTTCAAATCTATTTTCATATTTGAAGTTCGTAACCATCAATGAATATTGCATCACTGATTTTGATTTGGTAAGAACGCGTGGTTTTCTATAAAAATTGGATTCCATTTGACAATACAAAAGTCTGCTAATAATTTGGTATAGATTATATAAAAAAATTGGTTCTATTACTCGAAAATTTTTCCAATATCCTTTAAATATATATATATATATATATATATATATATATATATATATATATATATATATATATATATATATATATATATGTGCATGTATGTGATTTGTTGTTGCTATTGTTGCTGTTGTTTATTGTGTGGATGTGAGGTAATCCGACAGAATGGTGGTTGTAATTGGACAAATGGAAGGTAAAAAGAAATCATAGAGAAAACATAACCAAATAGCCTTGTTACCTAATTCCATTCCTCACTCTCAGACATACAGTTTTCCCTCTATACACCGTTTGTTCTTTGTAGAAAAGTTTATAAAAGCCTATCCACGCAATAGTACTATTTTTTGAAATGTGGCACTTGTTTTTATCTTGAATTTCTTTTCATCTTCCAGTTACCAAGTTACCTCAATATATATATATATATATATATATATATATATATATATATATATATATATATATATATATAATTATGTGTATGTGTGTAAGGCAGTATACGTTTAAAAATGATTCCTTAACGCAACGAATGTGACGCTCTTTATCACGTGTCTGGCAACATCCATCCACCCAACGAACCCCAAAACCCCACCTAGTTTTTATTTACCTACTAGATATGTATGTATGTATGTATGTATGTATGAACATACTTGTATCTAAACACATTTTTGCGTGCAATGTCATCGAAATATGACTCGCAGACAATTCGTCTACTTTCACTTTCACTTTCACTTAATCAATGATCAAGTTTCAATGAAACCACCCATCAACCCCCGTGGCTCCGTTTTACCTTGTCCGTTACGATAGGACACGAGTTTATTGCATTGTCATTATGCAGTCCCCGTGTTTTCAAGTCCGAGTAGTAGGGAATTCGATATTTATAGTGATGATAATATAACAAGTATATGACCAATGAATCGAGAGTGCCGAGTGAACGACCATGGATCTCTGTGCACTTTTATCGAGAAGAATATTATTTAAAATAACTGAAACACTTTGGAGAAACGTCGTTCTCAATCAATTCTAATGAATTTGAACATAAGACCTATTGAAAATGGAAAGATATTGAAGTAGACACCGTTAATATAAGACATATAAGCTTCATAGTTTTCTAATTATCAATGACTAGAATCCCAAAATAGCAACTGTTTCATCGTTTATAGAGGATTAATAATAAATCCACTCTTCAACAAACGAAAATAACCGCCTTTAAGAAGTCTTGCCTATCCCTTTCCAAAATTTTTACATTGGGTTGGTTGGGGGTTGCCATGGTTTTTCTTTCAATAGGTTTTGTCTAACTACTTTCCTCTTTGAAATTGGATGGATAAGGAGCTGCCGTATTGATGGGGTGTGTGCAGCCGTTATTGGTTTGATAGGGGAAGAAAAAAGTAGAATGCAGGGCGATAGAAATTAAATTTTCATACTCTCTTTTTCCCCGTGACAGGGAGACCAATCAACAAAACATGCAACCAACGAACACACATTGTGTATCATATGTTAGATAATCAAATGTAGATACTCCTACTATATTTCAAAATCTCTATTCAAATTTATTCTTGTCAATGGATGAAATATAAAATCCCCGTGGCCGAATGGTTGAAACCAGCCAGACATAAATTGGACTCCATCCGACCAGATTGTACTAGTTCGATTCTCACCGTAGGCTTGCTCTTTATTCTCCGATTGCAGTATTTAATCGTTACCGTAGAATCACGGTTGTGATCAAAGTTGTGATAAAAAGCACATGAAAGTTAGGATGAAAATAAAGACTAGTCAACAACAACAACAATAATAATAATAATAATAATAATAATAACAATAATAATAATAATAATAATACCACCAGGCAACTGGTGTGAGATTCCAAATAATAATAATAATAATAATAATAATAATAATAATAATAATAATAATAATAATAATAATAATACCACCAGGCAACTGGTGTGAGATTCCAAATAATAATAATAATAATGATAATAATAATAATCCTGTCAATGTCTAGTCTACGCTTATTTTCATCTGTTGTAATTTTTCAAATTACCAAGGTTTATTATTATACACATATAAACCCTGTTCTGTCAATGGGTCTTGCATTAATTCTTGACCACTGACAAACCCTCTCTCCCCTAATTTCCAATACATATCATGCAGATTGAATGCTCAAACTTTCTCGTCTTACACAGCGTAATTCAGTAATTTAAAGATTCCAACTTACATAGATTTTTAGCTGGGGGTCAGTTTACAATGTAGGTTTATGTTACATTGGTCCTTTAGTTCGAAGATTCAGACCTTCTGGTGGCCCAACGAAGAGCCAAAAGACTTTACATTCGTTTGATCACCCCTTCGCTCATTTTTTAATTGATCATCCCCACCACAGCATACTGCCAAAACACATTGGATATGTGACAGTTTCTGTTGAGTGACTAACCAGGCATATTTATATTTCTTTTAAGATATCAAGGACTAGTGTTACTCTGATGGTTTCAGCATCATCATCATCATCATCCTTTCAGTATCCATCGTCGGACATAGACCTTCCCCAGCATTTGCTACACCTCTCTATCAATCGACCACAATTCTACATAAGATTTCTGGGGATCCACGTTATGAGTAGTGATATCCGGTTGTCTGACATTCTTGCAACGTGTCCAGCCCATTGCCATTTGAGTTTTCTAACTGTTTCTATGATATTTCGGACTCCTGTCCTTTCTCTGAGGTAGTGATGTCTAACTATCTCTCCACGTGATGTTGAAAATGATTTTCTCAAGTGCATGTTGCCTAGCTCTCAGTTTGAAGGCCAATCTTTTGGTTTGGTTCCATGTTTCAGCTCTATAGGAGATTATTGAAAGGATATATCCATTCATAACCCCGAGAACGATCTTCACCTACTTGAACCGAGACGAACCGCCACAAACAGTTACTTAATTATTCACGAAGGTGGATACGAAGTACTGTATGATTTGGCCTTTCAGTCCAGTGCTTATTCAAACCTGTATCTAGCCTCTTATTCCTGTTAGAATCATTTTGACTTTTTCGTAAGCTCCAGTCGATCCCCTGTTAATAAAATAGTTATAATTCGATGAACTATCGGGTATTTGATAAAAATTATCTACACGAAATTTCAATCAATATCATTATTCTTGAATCAGATAGATATTGGATTGGTACAAAAATAATTATGTTTTTTGTTATTCAAAACATTGACGCTTATTTTAGGAAAAAAACCTACAAAACTATCGTTTATCCATGTTCATAGAATATTCAATTTTAAAACTTGAATTCCACTCTATTTATTTTAAGACGTGTTCTTTTCTCTATTCATTCTGGGTTATTTGAGGCTGTCAGATCAAAGATGGAAAAAAAAACAAATTCAATTTTATTATATAACTTCAAAATGGGATGTAAATTAGCCAAAGCTGTGCACAATATCAACCAAGAGTTTGGCCAGAGGAAAGCCAACAAACGTACAGCTAAACATTGGTTCCAAATGTTCCTAAACGGTGTCAAGTGTTTTGAAGATCCTTCAGTGTTTGGAGACATCATTTAGAGGGCCATGATTTGGGCAAGAACCCGAAAAACATTTTGAGAGAGTGAAGAGGGACAAATCGTTGACTATTCAACAGATGTTCGACGTTTGCATCATCTTATGCAAATGAGTCGGTTGAAATTGGCTGGGCTACGAAACTCTACATCACCCAACTTACTCACGAGACCTCTCTCCGACCGACTACCATTTTAAAAAGCATTTTGACCACTTCTTACACAGGAAGGTCTCCAACAACCCAACAGCAGCTCAAAATACCTTTGAAGAATTCATTGGTTGAAATAATACGTTAGTAGTATAAGGTGCGTATTGTGTAATATCCATTTTAAATCATTTCTTTTTCGAGGAGATTCATAAATACAAATGAGAATTCCTCTTTTACGATCTGGAAACAACGATCGATGTGTTGACGATGAAAGAAGTTCATATTTCAATGACAGCTGACCTACTAACATGAGCGGTGTATTCATTAGGAGGGGATATCATTCATTCGCTAAAGTTTTATGTTCAATTCTCAACTCGTCTTATACTCATGGTCATCATCTGTTTCAGAAAAATACGGCATATAAACTAGACTTTCCTACGATCTATCGTTTTTTTTTCTTCACATCTTTATTTGTATTATATTCGATTGGGTCATCTTTACAAATGCAACTTCACCTTAGTTATGTATACGAGTTTTGTATATATATATATATATATATATATATATATATATATATATATATATATATATATATATATATATATATATATATATATTCTATAAAGCTTTACGTTTTTATAAACTAAATGGATCAGAAAACTATTTTCAAAAATGTATTTCATTCCATTCAATTATTTCCCAATATCTCTTACTGTATTTTATGTTATTTTTTTCAGTTTTTTTTCAATGTTTCACACAGAATTAGATATTGTGGTAATATATGTGAATTTTTTCGTAGGGGTTATCAGTTGCTTACCATATAATAGTTTCGGGGATTTGAAAATAAAACAGTTATATTAAAATGGCTCTCCAGCAGTGCTGTTAAAACATTACATTCCCTAAATCTATGATTAGCTTTATTTCATTGCTTGAAGGGTCTGGCCGTAATAAATGTAGGTATTATCATAATGTACTGTATATGAATGCTATTTTATACAACACATTATTCAATTTTTTAAATTGTGGGACTTACTATATATATATATATATATATATATATATATATATATATATATATGAGAACAATAATAAAATATACAACAAACGTGAGTGTTTATGCATTAATGTATTAAGGAGATCTTAGTTTTTAAAAAAATGCTTGGCACCATCAGTAGAGCAGTTATGAAGTGAGTGAAGATTTTTTTCTAATGGTTCATTACTGATTGTATATTTTGTTTCACTTTAAAAAGATTTTCAAATGAAAAAATGTTGAACAGAATGTACAATCCGTAATGAATCATTGGAAAAAATCTTTACTCATTTCATTTCATATATATATATATATATATATATATATATATATATATATATATATGTTTGTACATGCATGGATGTAATTTGCTCGTCCAAATAGTCACTACAAAATGGATCTCATCCGAACATATCTTCTCTTCTGGTTATTTTATTGTTTCCAGAATTGTAAATAACCTCTTTTCAAAATCATCATTTTCTTTTTCTTTCTTTCTTTCGTTTATAAAATTCCTTTTTCCCGCCATTGGATTGACGTCACGTCAAAAAAATAAACAAACGTAAAAAGAGAAAAAAGAAGAAAAATAGAAAATGTTTAAAAAAATTGATCGATTTTATCTCGAAAAATCCGACAAAAACGATATCATTGTGGAAATAGCAATACCACTGTTTACTATTTTTTTTCTATTTTCTCTTGTCTTCTGTATCTATCTATTCATTTATGTGAGTAAATATTTATGTGAGCATTAATACTTCTGGTCTTTGCAAATGTACAAATGTTTTTGAAGATTTCTACTAGTGTGTGTGTGTACGTGTGTGTGTGTGTGTGTACGTGTATGCAGGTGTGCTCGATAAGAATATATGATGGATTTTTATTGAGTTTATCTATTCTGGACCTGCCAGTGCTGATGCCAAACGTATTTCGTTCACAAGTGATATTTCAGTCTTTTATGAAGACATGTAAAAGTAATCACTACCCACAATAGGTCGGTTTATGCTCTGTTGCTGGATTTCGATGATTCATGTGTTCTAACGTTTATGTATATGTATTTATCAATCCAGACTTCAGACAGCCCTTATTGATTATGGTAGAAACTTAGAATGTTGCTCACACACTCCCCTAAATGATTATGGATTTTTTTTTTCATAAGAAACGGTTTTTGTTTTTCGAAACTCCGAAATAAGTTTTTAATGTGGGTTCAATATGCCATGTAAGTTTATGGTAAATTAGTCATTAGTTGGTACCCGCCTATTTTTCGAAAATTCAGACCTTTTTCGATCACAGCCCGACAAAAAGCGCGAGAAGTAAATTATTTATTGATCACCCCTTTTTTCAACTTTTTCATTGATCACCCCAAAACAGCATATAGTGGTGGTAATGATTCATAATTTTCCTAAATTTAATTTTGCAAAACTGAGTTAAACTCACTATCTATCTATCTATCTATCTATCTATCTATCTAAGGTGTTCTCAACATTTTGGGCGTCAACGCCCACTATCACATTGCAATTTTCGATCGCCCACCTGTGTGGAAAATATTAAAAAAGATATCAAAACATTTCCAATTCTTACAAAACAATAAAAGTAAACAACTTTCGCGTCATAAAATTCTTGAATGAAAGAAATAACATCAAATGTTTGTCTCACACATACTGTCTTTAGATATCATCAATGCAATCTGTCTTTCAAGAGTGTTGTATCTCACAAATTGAATGATATATTAACCGTTTAACGATGGGAGATCATTTCAAATAAGTTTCTATATAACCTAAAGCAATTTAAAATTTATCTGTCGGGCCAAATATGTCCATTTCTTAAATACATAGTCACGTTGAAAGAGACGGAAAGACCGAGAATAGGTGAGGTGAGAATTCGGGTTGAAAGCTGTTATTTAGCCTTTGCATTAACGACAATTTTGGTAAGTACATCGTTACATGAAGGCAACAATGCTATTGGTGGCAGGTTCGATTCCTGCAGCAGCCAATTTAAAAAAAAAATGTTTATTCTATTTACGTTGTCTAAATCGAAAGATATATCAATTGTGAAACGACGGGAAATCATTTAAAGTAAGTTTCTATATCATCATCATCATCAGTCTTTCAACGTCCGTCGTTGGACATAGACCTTCCCCAGGATTAGCCACACTTGTCTATCGTGGGCGTTGCGGAGCCAATACTTTCTGAATTTGTCTAGCTCGTCTCTCCATCTAATGTTCTACCAGCCTCGGTTGCACATGTGATCTCGGGGTATCCATGTCATGAGTCGTGATATCCATCGGTGGTCCGCCATTCTTGCAACAATGCAATTCATAATTCATTAGGTCGGACTATATATATATATATATATATATATATATATATATATATATATATATATATATAATTCATTCGGTCTATCTATCTATCTATCTATATATATATATATATATATATATAGAGATATATATATAGAGAGAGAGAGAGGGAGAGAGAGAGAGAGAGAGAGAGTAGTACAGATGTATGTACGCGTACACAAATATATTTACACATTTCTCTCCGCACGTACATAATGCGCAATATCAGTGCTGCTTGATAGGAAATGTTGTGGACGCAATTTTTATGGTCAGTTCCAGAATTTATTGCGCAAAATCCTCTCCGTCAACCTCAACTTCGAAACACCCATCATTTTTTTTGCTTAGTTGATCACCCAAAGGTTGAAATCACCCATCGGTGGGCAATATCATCCAGTTTGAAAACCCTCGATCTATCCTTGTCAATCTTTCTATCTATCTATCTATCTATCTATCTATCTATCTATCTATCGATCAATTTATCCATCTAAGTTCCTACTGTAGAGCTATAGTTAGCAAGGTATTCTCACAAATCTGTTAGTCTCTGTAATTGTTTTGATTGTCACTGGCTCCCATACAAATGCAACACTTGTAGATTATAGGCACCGAAGACTCAGGAACCGCACGTTTGTGAAGCATCCTGTGATCATATTTATATATGATATAATTCCTAATAAGGTAAGTAAAATTTCAAGTTCAATTTATAGTAATGAAATAAGTGATATCGTTTAACAAAGTGAGAAATATTCTAATCAGATAAGTGTTGGAGATTATACTTATTAAAATATATGATAGATCATGTTTCACACACACACATACACACGCATATATATATATATATATATATATATATATATATATATATACGTAAAGTAGAATAGGGATATGCTGCACGAACATGTTTATGTTTCTGCCCGATTTGGACTTCTTTGAGCGAATGATTAGGCATATCTTACCCCCGGCTTGTGATTTATAACCACCAGCAGACATTCACAAACTACGAATCAAATCAAATAAGAGAGGAACCTTTCCACCTAGAATGGCAGATACCCACCCCCAATTATCCCAAACTGGAATCTAAAATAAACTGAATCATTCGCCCAAAGATAACCAAAGAGGGCAGAAACATAAACGTGTTTGAGTAGCGAATGCTTATCCTGCTATATTTCTTGCTCTACTCTAAACCAACTTGATATTTAAAGTTGAATGTATCGAGCACTCTATGAAATAAACCCATCATACATCGGATACTACATCATATTATATCATATCATATGCACACATAAAAATTGTACAAAAAATCATCCCTGATTTGTACTATGTATGCTCTTCCATAGGAATAGAGCACTCTGGTGGATGGGGAATTTATCCGTAAAATAAATATATTGCTTAAATTCGGCATTACTGACCGTCCAGTTCTGAAGCTCAGAGGTAGGATATTGGACTCTGGGTCTGAAGCGAAGGTTTCGATCCTGCTTCGTGGTACTAGATGGGATGATAGAAAGTCTATAGTGTATATAGTCTATATAGCCACACTGAAGAGATGTAATACATCGAAACAGCAGTCAGCGGATGACACAATAATTATATATATATATATATATATATATATATATATATATATATATTATATATGTGTGTGTGTGTGTGTGTGTGCAAAGAAAGGAGCACCCTACGCCCAAAAGTGGTGAACAGAGTATAAAAAGAAAAAAAAAAGAAGGTAAGCACTGAGAGGAGCAGGAGGGGCTCAACGGTTGACTGCACAGATTATGGAATCGAAGAGCTGAGTTCAAAATCTGGTTGAGGTAGTTTGTGTTAACTTCGAAGTAACGCTCTTGTGTGTGTGTGTGTCTGTGCGAACGTGTGTTACCTTAATGTTAGATGCCATCTTGAAAAGGAAGTTTGCAACCCGTGTTAAATCTCTTCACAAGAAAAGAACTATGGTTAGACTTCCAGGTTTAGATTCTCTTTAGATTCTTGCAATCCATTTACGAGTTTCTTTCTTTAGGATCCTCGTTATAGACACATTTTTCGACTTGTGTGACATCTTGTCGGAAAGTGACATCTTCCATGCCAAACAAGAAGAGACAAACTAGTACGTTTAAACGCAAACATGTCCATTTTCATGAGCTCATTCAGTTCCTGGCGTCTGAATCATTCCCTGAGCTTTCGTACATTACAGACTACAGTTGACTGATTACTCAGCTAAAAGGGAGAGCAAACGCCAATGACACTTCTAAGATTTCCCCAACAATGTACTGAAGATGGCTCTACAGAGAGTTAAAAAGATATCCGATACATTCCTAAATACTTATATTTTTGCATCTTTGAACACGTCCAAAGTTGACAGGATTTAAAGCAAATATTGAAAAATACAAAAAATTCAAAGAATATCGAAATTGGAAAGTTATCAACAAAAATTAGGAATCTTTGGTCCAATTTCTGTAAATATTGAAGATGTATCAACATGTTAAAATACACTTTTTAAAATGTATTCGATACTTTATATACTCACTACATATATATATATATATATATATATATATATAGAACAGCTGCAGGAATCGAACCTACCACCGCTAGCGTTGCTCTTACCACTGAGCTAAACTGCTGCCAGTGATGCAAAGGCCCGAATAACAGTTTTCACTTCTAATTCTCATTTAGTTTGTGATCGGTCTATCTATGCTGTATTTGTTTCTTTCAACGCGACAATTTCGTTAATAAAGAAAGGGATATAAGACCTGACAGAATGATTATACATTGCATCTTATGATATTGAAACGCTCATTTAAAATGATCTTCTGTTCTCACACGGAAATGATCATTTGCCCAAGACAACGTAGAGTAAACAATTGAAGAAAATTGGGCAGCTGCTGGAATCGAACCTGCGACCGATAAGATAACCGTTCCAACGTAGCGATGCTCTTACCATATATATATATATATATATATATATATATATATATATATATATATATATATATATATATATATATATATATATATATATATATATATATATATCACAGAGTGCGAGAATAACACTATTATGAGGTAATTCGTAAGTAAAGTCCTGAAACCGATTCTTTTTTCACTGTTTCCTGCATGAGAACAGAAATTGAGTTAAATTGAAATATCATTTCACACGTATGTGATAATTATAGAGATGATTTATAAGGAAACATATTTCGTTTTTGCATCGGGATAAATAACGTAGCAAATCGGACTGCCGACCACGTGGATGAGTAAACAAAAAAAAAACAGTTCCGTACGGTGCTCATTTTTTTAAAATACATTTACGTGGTAGGCAGTCCGATTTGCAACCAGGTTAATTCCGGTGCCGAACGAAATATATCTCCCAAATAAATTGTTACCATAATTATCACATTCTGTCAGATGTAAACTGTCTAATCTAGTTAAATATACAAATTCATGTAGGTAAGCATTTGCGTTACCGTGTGCCCCAAAAATTTACAAATGAATTTCATGCACAAATCCAAGCGGTCTTTCGCTCTTCAACACATTAATTTCTTCCAGGCTAACTCGACCTGACGTAATGACTAACTTGGGAATGAGTTCTATCTTCGCGAGGGTATTCCATCGTTTTGGTCTTGTCTATAAAGTATAACTGAATAACTATACTTAGTAAACAAATATCCACATCTTCTGCGGTAAGAATTTTTATCCAGTGCTGGGTCTCTGGGACCCGACAGATGATTTTCCTCATGGGCGTGCCCAGGGCGAGATAGCCTGGCAGAGCTTAACTCTCTTCAGGCTGGTTTGAAATCAGACTTATCCGATCAGCGGTTGCTATCTAGAGCTAGAGAACTAAGTCTGCCCACATAATTATTTACCGATTGCTGGGTAGGAAGAGATCAATGCATGCCTTTCCCAAGAGCATTAGTTTGGAGTTGACACAAGCTACCTCAACCAGATGTTGAACTCGGCTTTTCGATTCCATTATCCGTAGAGTCAACCGTTGAGCCCCCCCCCACTCCTCATTGTACTCACCTTCTTTTTTTTTTCCTTTTATACTGTTCATCTGTTTGGGGCGTAGGGTGCTCCTTTCTTCGCACACACGCTATTTAAAAGAAAATATATTTGCTTCTTTTTCCTTCATCTATTTCACTGTTTCTCTTTTTCTCTCCTCCTCTTACTCTGTTTCTTTCTCTCTCCCCCTTTCTCTCTCTCTTCTTCTGTCCTTCATACTCTTTCACTCCCCCTTTCTCTCTCTCCTACTTTCCTCTCACTCAGCCGACTACACTTTCGCAAATATAATCTGGCTTGATTATCTCCGATTCTCACGATACTCATCTTCTCTGAATAGGACTATCAAATTCCAGAGACTCGGAACCCAACCTGGGGGTCTCGACACAGAACACCAATATCTGTTGCTCTGACCACAGCGGCCATTTGTTATCTACTGTAAGCTGTTAAAAACGTGCGGTTCCTGAGTCTTCGGGTGCCTACAATCTATAACGACGTGAATGGGTCCATAAAACAAGGAACAATTTATTTCTGAAAAGAAAAGGAAAAAAAAGAGCAGATTCGTGATTGTAGAATAGAAGTCATGCTGGGTGGGGTGTGCTAACGGCCTCAAATGGCGAAATCTGATACCAAGATAAAGAAGGAAAAAATGAAACACGGCTTTATCAATCCAAGCGTACATTGTTACTCGCCATTTTATTTGCGTTGGTATAATAATAACGGTTCTTAGTTATCTGTTCATCAATCATGGAGACCATGTCAATGTGATCTGCCTGTTCCTTCTCTCTCTTCCCCACTCTCCCTCCTTCTTCCGCTCTCTCTGTCTGTCTCTGTCTGTCTGTCTCTCTCCCTACGTATATATATATATATATATATATATATATATATATATATATATATATATATGTATATATATGTATATATATAACCATATAGTGAGCTTACATGTAAATTGATTGTATTTTTGTTTGCTCTCAAATGGAATGATCCATTGGTTAATTTTACTTCCACTCATGACATAACAATAAAAATTACGCCATAGAAACTCTAAATGCTTCGTGTCAGTTCGCATACTAGATCTGCTTGAGATGAGCTGAGACTCGAAAAAAAAAACCCTTAGAATTAGGATACTTGAATTAATAAAAAATAAATTACATAATAAAATAGCTTTAAGCTCCTTAGTATCAATACATAGATCACCCTGTCATTTCTGACGGTTATATTCTAGTGTGTATATATATATATATATATATATATATATATATATATATATATATATATATATATGTCTGTGTGTGTGTAAATAAATATGTCGCTCAATTCGGTCCTACTGACAGTCCAGTTCTGCGTAGGGCAGGGTTAGAGCATCTTAGCCTCTGGGTGCAGAGCGAAGGTTTTGACCTCACCTCGCGGTACTGGAAGGAATATCGAGTCTATAACCACATTGGAGAGTTGTAATACAACGAAATAGCTATATGTGGATGACACTGTCTGAATTTATCTAGCTTGTCTCTCCATCTAATGTTCTGCCGGCCTCGGTTCCGCATACGATCTCGGGGGATCCATGTCGTGTGTTGCAATGTTCATTGGTTGTCTGCCATTCGTACAACATGGCCAGCCCACTACCATTTGAGTTTTTTAATGGATTCTATGATGTCCCTGACTCTTGTCTCTTCTCGAATGTACTGTGCTGTCTTGTGGTCTCTCCATGTGACGCCTAGCACAATTTTCTCATGTGTACGTTGCATGCTTCTCAGTTTACAGGTTTGTCTCTTGGTTAGATTCCATGTTTCAGCTCCATAAGTGACTATTGGGAGGATGCATTGGTTATACACCCTTCTTTTTAGGAATAATGGGATCTTCTTATTTTTGAAGGTTGAGCTTGCTCTGCCAAAGGCTTGCCATCCTAGTGTGATTCTTCGCTTGATTTCTTCTTCTTTTGAGGGTCTCATGGAGATTTGTTCTCCTAGGTAGATGTAGTGATCTACTTTCTACAGTTCTGTGTCTTCGATTTTGATCTTAGTGTTTTTATCTCCGATATGTTCTTATCAGGATTTAAATATTTTTAGTGGAAAATTACATAAATAAAACGGATTTCATCAGTTATTTAAAATCTGCAGCACTGAGGCTCTGATGTCGAAAATATGAATATTTTGCCATCAAAAAAAAAAAAAAAAAAAAAAATTAAAAGATTGAGTACACCCATTATTGAAAGGAAGACTCTGGTCACGTGACTGCTTCTTTCGAGTGACTGACCAGACCTGTTATATCAATACTTTAGAAAGTCGTTAAAATTAATTTTTGACTAGTTTCATTCTATGTTTGTCATCTGCGTAGTTGTAGGTTACGTAGTTGTCTCAAGTTGTCCGAATCCTATTGATGAGGCATTTCTGACTAGTTTATGTTTCATCTTATTATTGCTTGTTAATGAAATCGTTTTTACGCGACCATTCTTACATTCTCCGACTGTTAAGTAAGCAAAATGGATAAAGAATAAGGAAGCACCTCCTGACAAGATATGGTCTTCCGTACCTTATCCTCGGGAGCCCGTCTTACATGGACGATTTCTCTTCCGATCAGGCCACAGACCCATTTGTAGATGAATTCAAGATTCTCGTACGACTTTTCCCGCTCCGTATAAGTTGCTTACAGCTAGTAGGTGTTAGGACAACTTCCTCTGGAACAATTTCCCTCATGAGACTGCTTCCTGGATGACCAACCTCAGATGGTTAACTTTCGACAATTGCCCCTATTGGTGTGATAATTCACACATCCAACAACTATCTTTATCTTATTGTCTGGGGGCAATTATCAAAGGGCTATTATTAGGGGGGCAGTTGTAGACTTGATAGTCTGAATGAAATGTTTCCATTATTACCCCTTTTTTTTACTAGATCATCTTTCATCTTAACATTTTTGCTAATTTATCGAAATGCTCAGGTCATTTTACATTAAAGGATAGCAGAATTAACGTGCTTGCACCCACTGCTTGATTACCTTTAGCTCCAGTAATCTATTGCTTAGTTTCCACAGCACTTTTTCTGAAAGTAACATCGGATATGCATCTTTATTTCCAACAAAGATTTTCCACTAGAAATAGTGGAAATTATCTCTTCAGCACAAACGAATCTTGAAGAGTATGCACTGAATTAACGATCAAGAGATGAGTAAACTCCAAAACACTTTTTATGATTTCTCTAACATTGTGCAAAAGATGGTGCTTGGATCTTTTGCATCAACCCATTTGGTTGTTTAACCGAATTTTCGCATATCTATCCGTTCATCTCAGTTTGTTCGAATATTTTCAGACATCTTCATCAACGGAAAGACCTATGCTATTCGGACTTACACAAAGATGCCAACGTATATATATATATATATAAAATATTTTTCTCGTAATTATATATGTACAGACATAAACACACACACGCATATATATATATATATATATATATATATATATATATATATATATATATACACACACAGACACACAGACACACACATATATATATATATATATATATATATATATATATATATATATATATAATCTGATTTATAACCACATCCAAATCAATTATCTGTTATTTCAACTGTAAAGTAAAGTATGCGTATCTCGTGGAATAGTTGTTTATCGGAATCTTCAATAACATCGCTGAAATGCTTTTGCATAGACATCAAAACCAGCGAAATCTTTAATCTCCTTATTTAAATCGGCGCGTTTCGGCTATTGCTCCAGCGTCTACGGAGATTGTAACTTCAATGGAGGCGCATATGTCAACTTCCGTTTAGTTTTGATGTGAGCATGCGCTATTTCATCATTCCTGAGAAGGCCAGTTTGAGTTGAACATAAATTTCCTTCTTGCAAAACGAACGTATGAAAGTAGAGGTCAGTCGACCATTTGGAGAAGAATCCCAGTAGTCCGGCTGGCCTGGATAGGTTGAAGACGAGGTCCTGCAATCTCTGCAAAGTTGTACATTTGATAATTGTTATCATTATTATTGGATTTTCACAGTATAGTCCGTAGTGACAGGTGGTTTGCACTAAAGAACAAGTGACAGCAAGTCAATAGTCAATAGTTCGGGAACTTTTTTCAGTTTTATCGCCGATTCCAGAAGTGGTGCTGTCTGGATAGTCTCAGCTCTTATTCGAATTTCCAGTCTTTCTAACCTCTTTGCTAGATTCCAGGACACTGT
>OY735229.1:39929825-39934825 GCA_963457665.1 Thysanoteuthis rhombus
GAAGGATGTATTTATATGAAAATGGTCGTCAAAATAGTTCAATATGTTCATGCAGATTTACATGCGAGTATGTATATAAATATCCACTAACTGGCATTGGTAAAAGGTATCAAAGACTAACTCAAGGTCCAGCTGGATTCTCCCTGACTTGAAGGATGCATGAAAACATATATATATATATATATATATATATATATATATATGTATATATATATATATATATATATATATATGTATATATATATATATATATATATGTATATATATATATATATACATATATATATATATATATATATGTATATATGTATATATATATATATATACATATATATATATATATATATATATATGTATATATGTATATATATATATACATATATATATATATACATATATACATATATATACATACATACATATATATATATATATATATATACATATATATACATATATATATATATATGTATATATATATATACATATATATATATATATATATACATATATATACATATATATATATATATATGTGTGTGTGTGTGTGTGTGTCTGTGTTTCTGTGTGTGTGTGTGTGTGCTTATATGCGAATATGTATATAAATATCTCCGTATGAACATGCGTGGACATTGTAGATTTTACAACACTGTGAATCTACTAATTGACATTGGGTTTAAGGCATCAAAGACTAACCTATGTTCTAGGTGAATTAACTCTGGTTTGATAAATGCGTTAATACAAGTGTGTACGTGTGTGTCTATGTATATAAGCATGTATGCTTATATATGAGCATGTATATGGATATTTGTCGATTTATAACATCGTGAATGTACAAATTAGCATGGGTATAAGGAATCAAAGATTAACCCAATGTCCAGTTGGATTCTTCCTGATTTGAAAGATGCATATATATATATATATATATATATATATATATATATATATATATATATATATATATGTGATGTGTGTGTGTGTATGTATATATATGTGTGTGTGTGAGGATGTTTGCTTTTTCTTGGTGCTATTTATGGTATATTTATTCATGTATTTACTGAAAATTATGAATTCTCCAAGTTCCTCTCTCCGTAAGCAGTGATTACCAGAATGTTTCCAACAGTTTAAATGACAACTCCTCAACTCGAACCCGTACAAACCATTTACCAATATTGTTCGCAGAAAAAAATAGATGCTTTTTACCTGAAGAGGCACAGCACCAGCCACACAAACGCTCGCACACAGGCGCATATACACACTGTTATATGCGTCCATGCATGCGGTTACATTGTGCGTATGTGTGCACATTTCTTGCATAGATATAGGCGTATATGTACTTGCTTTTTGATGGATATTTTTTTTTTTAAATCTTGGGAAGATTTCTTCGTCGTATGTGTTTTTTTTTAATTTTCTCATTCCACAAATTTTATGCGAAAATATTTAATCTTATTTTTTTTATCAATCTTTCATTTTTTTTTAATGTCCTTTAACTTTAAAAAACGATTCTTTGAAGAAGAATCAGTCAAGTATTTCTTGTTCCACTTCAACAAGTCTCTTCACTCTTTACGTTTTTTAGGGCGATGTTGTTTTTTTTTCTTCCATTCATTGAATGTGTTTGCTAAAACTTGTGTCTCTTCTCTAAACGTTTAGAGCAATCGTTATACATCTTCGCCCTCTGTGTCGTGTCCATTACTTCGTATTTGAATTGATTTTTTACTCCTGTAGATGTCCCATAATCCGGACACTATTTCGGCGACGACTATATCACTCGAGTTTTTGCCGATTAAGCGAAGCGTAAAGACCCCGTCGTGACGTAGATATTCCACGGTGAATCGATTCGCCAACTTCTTGTCCGGCGTTGTTCCTATGCGATCCATAATTTTTAAGAATTTTCGCACGTACTGTATGCGCGTTGTTGGGAAGATCATGTGAACAATCCATGAGGCAAAACTGTAACAAGAGAGGATTGAAACAAACACCAACCAAAACCAGAGAAAAATATAGATCTTCTCATTGAATAAATTTATAGGAAGTACACACTGGACTGTATAGCGGTTCAAATTGGGCAATTGTCGAATCTCAAAATCGCAGAGGGTCACCCGAGGGAATCGTCGGGATGCTGTCCAGTCTTTACCCTCTATAAGGTCCTCCAGCACTTGCCAGCCGTAGATACGGTAGCCGGAGCCGAGAAAGGAGTCCAGTAAAAAAAGCTGACCGATTACGTTTGAGATGTAGAGAATCTTGACCAAGAAGTAAACGGCCACCAGGTAATTGCCGTACCGCCGACCGCATAATAAGGACAAATTCGCGGACAGGATGTGACGAAGGCGAACGCAGAAGGAATGCCTAGTCTCTCGTTGGTTATCAAGACACCGGTCCATGTGTCTCACCACGTATTTAATATTCCGAGTCCGGTTTTCTGGACTTTCGTACTGGGCATCGCTGGCCACGCTGACGATTCTGTCCACGTTGATGCCAGACTGACCATTGAGTAGACGCCAGATAATACACGGTAAGTAGAAGAGAAGTGCCTGCAGCAAGAGTACCACGGGTACCCACTGGTAATAGCTGAGCTCCTTCTCTTTACGCTTATTGTGCGCCACGGGTATCTGGTCCTGCATATCAACATAGTATGTGTTTGAGATCCAGCACACGTTGTTCGTGTAGTCGACGTGCGCGCCTGTGAATTCCCCGGGGCACCAACATCGAATGGGGTCACCAACATACTGGCGGGCGCTGACCACCACTGTAAATATGATGAGGATGCCCGTTGTGTATAAATGGTTCATTCGATCTATAAGGTCATCGTCATTGCGTACTTTAACTTTGCCTAACCGACCAACCGATCCAATAATACTGTCCATCCTGGAAAGAGAAGAAAGATGAGTTAACAAGTGTGTCCCAGAGAAGTAATAGCAAAGACATCAAGGAAGAAAGAGAGTCAAAAAAGATTTTGCTTGTTTGTTTGTTCCAACCTGCGTTCAAGGGTTCCGCTTTTGGTCGTAAGATAAAAGAGAGGTTGAGTAAGTTTAATAAAACAATAGAAAAAAAAGGGTACAAAAAAGAATGTTGAGTAGAAAGTTTATAGGTTTGACCAGTTGATAATTTTAAAGGCATCAAGGAAGACAGAGAATCAGAAAGAAGAATGTATATTATTTTTTATTTGTTCCAACCTGCGTTCAAGGGTTTTGCTTTTAGTAATAAGATAAAAGAGAGCTTGAGCAAGTTTAATAAAACGGTAAGAAAAAAAGGGGACAAAAAAAAATGTTGAGTAGAAAGCTTAGGAGTTAGTCCAGTAAAATAATTCTAAGGACATAAAAAAAAGAAAACAAATCAGAGGGAATAATCTAGGATACAGAATGATCATAGTTTGAAAATTTCACAACTTCTATTCTATGCACAATAAGATCAATTCGTAAAAAGGTAAAAGAATTCATTAACTTTCTTAGAAAAGTTTAGGTGAGCGACACTTTAGTCCCGGACAGAATTCTCAGATATTTCAATTCCAGGCATAAGTACAAATACAAGTAATCCCTTATTTTTTACGTTTTCAATGCTAGTTATATAATCATTATTAAACAATAATAACAAATTTATGGCTAAACTATGATAAAATAATCAAAACGAGGATATAAAACAACTATTCTTTTTACAATCAGAAGTTTGTGAAATGAAACTTTCCTTCATAAAGAAATAAGTAAATGCGTAGTTTAAATTTTTTTACAATAAATAAAACGTAGTTCTAATTTGATAAAAGATTTATCTAATCGAAACAAGAATATAAAACAATTTTTCACGATCACATATTTATGTAATCAAACTGAAATCAAACTTTTTTTAATAAAAAATTTCGCCAATTATGCAATTTGATCGATTCGGTTTGACATGTATATATATAAAAAAAATCCTTAGGCATTTGAGACTTATCAGTTTAGCTCAGTTGGTTAGAGAGCCGCCCCCCAATCACTGAGTTGGTAGAGAAATGTTAATTCTAAATATTGGTTTGATTTAACGAGACGGGATTAACAAGCAGGGACAAGTTTACTCCTCTAAATCTGGTAACGATTGTTGTTGTTCTTGTTACGGGGGGACAGCAGAGTCAATATCAACTTAGTAATTTGACAATAAGGGATTCCGTGATTTGAATTTGTAGGTTAAATACTTACTTTTGTGGTGGAATTAAAAGAGACAATCGGCTAACCAAATTCTCATGACCGACTTCAAGCATTCAATCAGTGTATTCTAATTTGAATTATTAATGAGCATAGTACATCACATCTGAATATTCCTATAGATCTATTTTCCTCGTTGTAAAATATAAATAAATTTGATAATATTGTTTTTAAAGAGTGCCGTAAATGTTTCATACAGTACAAGATATTCCCTGCAGCTATAAAGAAACGCCCTACTATGGCGGACCTCTGTAGGGGCGTGTTACCATTAGAGCTGGTAACACTAAGGGAACTGCCTGAAAAAATTCATATAGTTCCTTGGTATTTCCTTCTTCATTTATCTGTCTGCAAGATATTTTTTAAATGTCTTCATAAATTTCAATGAAATTTTGTGTATGGGAGGAGGATGTGGTAAGGAAAAGTTGGTTGATTTCTATAGATTTTTGTACACGCTCCTGACTGTCCACTCTATATCTCCAAACATTCTCAATGAATTTCTATGAAATTCGATTGAAGGATGAACAATAGACTAAAGAAGGAGTGATTAGATTTTGAATAAAAATAAAGTTCAAGGTACCAATACTTATTTTCTTCATATTATTTCACGAAGTCAGAACAAAAAATTGAAGACCAAAGATGAATAGAATTGTTGATAAATGTAAGTTCACGCCATCACATTGAATAATATAAGATAATCATAATGAATAGTGTATAATGTGTTAATACAGGAAGATCACCAAAATTCTAGATATCCTGAGAAGAGAGCGGGTTCTGGGGATGGAAGAGTTACCGCTCCGGTGATACCAGCCATAGGCCCGCCACTAACTC